>VWZD01004422.1:30795-89285 GCA_013396695.1 Sakesphorus luctuosus
GCTCAGAATAAATATTGAATATTGATGTATGTTCTGATGTACTACTGATGTCAGCAAGACAACCTACATGCATGTTCCTACAAGCATGTTTCAGTCCTTTGCAAGATTAAGCCATAAATCCAAAGGTGACCAGTCAGAGTTTTACAAAAAGCATCAGTACCAGCAGTCCTTGTGCAAGCAACTCTCCCTATAAAGCTGGAAGGCTTTTCCATGAAATCAATTCCAAACTCTGAAAATCTTTTAAGGTCAGTCATCATACAGTTATTTCACCAAACTATATTTACACTAAAGAAATACCACTTTGTAAAGGAAATACAAGCTAATGTCAAAACATTGCAAAGAACAATATCCTTCCCTGTGTTATAATCATGTTGTTATAAAATGAAATTGTTAGTATCTTGTTATGTGTCTTTTGATTATCCTGAGAGATGTTGCTCAGTTTCTGTAGTGACTTTCTCTCTGTACTTACTTTAAATTACAGTTTCAAGGAATCAGAAGTTGTTCTTGGAGCCCATCAACTATCCATTAAAGAGAAAGAACAGCAGAGATTTAAGGTTATACGTTCCTTTCCTAATCCTCAGTATAACAGCTCTTCCTTCGAAAATGATATAATGCTCCTCAAGGTATTGTGTTAATTACTGTTGTATTATTATAAAAAGAATTTTGCTGATGATCATTTTGGATAGTCTTTGATATTGAAGAGTACATTGTTTTGATAGCTTAATATCACAGAACACCCTGCTTTTGGTTGTACTAATTTAGGAGCACTGTTACAGTGAGCATGCATGATATTTCAAGCCCAATGTTCTCCAAAAATCCCTTTAACCCACTCACTGCAGCAACCCATCCAAAGCACATTCTTCAGTAATTTTTCAAATACAGTGCTAAGGGATGTGTGCAATGGAGTCTGGGTCAGACCTGTATCCCAAAATTATACCTTGAGCTGGACTAAGTGAAAATGGAGATGAAACTTACCATTAATTCTTTGGAGTAAGTAGGTGAAGTAAAAGTAGGGGTAATACAGGACACATGAATTCAGCTCTAGGAGCTTGGAGTGGTCACTATGTGAATGAGGCTCAGAACACTGCACTACATCCAATGCCAAAGTAGGACAGGGCTGTTAGAATTTACAGGGAGGTGTCCCTGCCTATGGCAGCAGGGGATTTGGGCCAAGATGATCTTTAAAGTCCCTTCCAACTTTCAACATTCTATGAGTCTATGACTTGAACCTGGTTTCTAGAATTTAGATGGCATCACCAGCTTCAAATGACAATGACACAGGGAGGAAGCGAACAGTGTCCCCTTCTGTAAGTAGCTGGAGCACTTACAGGCATCTGTCCAAGTAACTGATCACTGCCCAAGTATGAGAAGCTCTTTCTCCCAAATGTTAGTATTTTCTGTCTCCTTCATTGCAAAGGTAGACAGGTCCTTTTCACTGGCTTTTGCTGTGGCCACCACTGACATGTCAGGAGCCCAAAGTTATTTAGGAACGCAGAGCAAAAATGAACTGCTAGGAAGTAGTATTTCTAGAGTTGAAAGTTACAGCTCTGTTCCAGAATGGTATGGATACCATAAAATCCTTTGAATTTGACACAGAAGCAGGGATAGTATTAGTACCAGAGCTCACTTGCCATCTCTACACTTGGGCTGTAATGGAGTATTAAATGACTTGGGATAAACTTTCCATCTTTGGAAACTTCTAACAGCACTTGCAATAATAACCATAAATTTGGGGGTTTTTATTAATTTGTGATTTGTTAGAGTGCATTTTAAAAATGGCATAAAGCCAGAATTGTTTAACTGGCAACCATACAGCAACCTGTGAAATCTATCATGGTGCAGTGATCGCAAGACAGATGTCTGTTCAGCAGCTGTGAGCCCTTGCTAAGCACATTGAGCATATATGTTGGTATTTGGCTGTGTCTTGATTTACCAGCTTAAACTGGCACCTGTTGAAGGATAAATCTGTCAGCTAAAGGCCAACACAACACAGACAGTTTGAATCATTTAGGCCTTTTAGAATCATTCAGAAAACAAGATCATTTATCCGAAAAAGTTGAGACCTAATTTTCCCTCAATTATGCTGCTGTGGTCATGTCTAATTTGTTACAGCTTTTCTTTTCATCTTTGTTATTGCACCATACTTTGAGACTTTTCTGCCAGTCAAGCGCCACAGTCTGATCTCAACACCAAAGTTCAGTGACGGGTTAGGCACTTGACTAGAACATGTATCCAAAAGCCAAATCCCATGTAGGTTCTAACTTCCTACCGTATTCAAAGGGAGACTGGCCTTGAACTCACTACTGCTGCCACAGGTAGGGAATTTTGTTACAATCACCAGAGAAATTCTTTTGAATTTGCAAAAGGACAAGCAAACTCTGGATCATTTCCTAAATACTGGAAAGCAGTTTTAAGGGAAATATTGGTAAAATGAGACTAGATGACATTTGAAACTAGATTTATACTTCCCTTCCTCTTGGCATAAGGAAGCATTATTTTTTCTTTTTCTTTCCAGCTGAGTGGTGCTGCAAACCTGAATAAGTATGTGAAACTTTTGCCTCTGCCTAACTCTTTTGAAGATCTAAAACCTGGCACACGCTGCAAGGTGGCTGGCTGGGGAGTCACATCAACAAGACTGCAACCAAAATATCTTCAGAAGGCAACACTTAAAATTGTCAGTAGAGAAAGCTGCAACACAATATATGTCAATAAGCCAAATATAACTAACAACATGTTGTGTGCTGCAGGGGAAGATCCTCGTTGTCTGACTGATGCTTGTAAAGTAAGTTACAAAGAGGAGGGAATGTATATTTAACAATGGGTTGCTTTTCACTGGGAACAAAGCAGTCTAGACATCTAATGAGGCTGATCATGTTCAAAGTGATTTTAAACACATTTCTAAGATACTTATTGTTATGAAAAAGGAGTGTTAAAACTTTGGTTAGTTTAGGTCCATGCACATATCAGGATCAAGAGTATGGGAATTTGAACCTGGGATTATCTATTAACTTCAGGTACATTTCTTTAGCTATGGTGCTCTCTTCAGGTACCACCTGTAGTTATATGAGACTAAAAGAAGAGATTTCAGGGTCTGAATCATCTGATCCTTTCTAGAAGTCAAAATCTGGATAGTACAGAATTAACTGTACACTCAAAAGGGCTTATTTGGATCTTGCTTTTGATGCCTTCTGTGCCAAGTCCAGAAGGGACAATTGCTGTAGAAGTGAGAATCAATTTATAACAACAAAAAATACATTTTGAAATAGAATTATGATAGCATTCTGCTGGTGTACAACATTTACATCAAAGGCTCCATCAGTCTTGATAAACAACCTCTCCTTATACCTCACCCAACTCCCATGAACTGATGTAAACCAACTGATCCATTGCATAAGTTGGAAAACCTTAAAATCAACATTTTCAAATATGTTTATGCACTGCTGGTGGCACTGCATGCTCCTCTGGAAAATGATGGACACACAACAAGAATTCCTTCTGTTTTGTCTTCCAGGGGGATTCAGGTGGGCCATTAATCTGTGCTCGTCGATACAGTGGGATCGTTTCTTTTGGAAGAGGGTGTGGAGAAGGAGGCATACCTGGTGTTTATACACGACTGACTAAAAGCTATATTAACTGGATTAAAAAAACAATTTCCCGTCACAGAGATCCTTGAGACATTCAAGAGCATTTTAATAAATACTGTGCTGTGCTTTAGAGCTGGATGCTGCTGCTTTAGTGTGTCACCTTTAAAAAGTACCTCCCAGCTTTACAGCTTTGCTAATGCCACCACAGCTTTATGAGAACAGTTAAAAATATCCACTTTCATGCAGGTAACACATTAACTAATCTTTAGTAGGAAACTGCCTCTCAGAAAATATAATTTGTATTAGACTTGTTAGTAGGATGGGAAAGTACTATTCACCTTATTCACTGCACTTTGGATAAGGTAACATTTTTAGTGTGTACTTACTTAAAAATTAAATTTCAGACTGATAATGAATGAGAATTGTGCCACAATTCTGTGTTATATTAGCACCTGTGAAAACACACAGTGTAAGGATGGCTGATTCTGCAACCAGGGACAGGCAGAAGAAAGGTCCAGGAGATAGTAGTGTTGGCTAAAGGAGGTGACCACTGGTGTCACTCACTGCTGAAACCACTGCTGGGCTGGTTCCCAGAACTGATCTCAACAAAACCAAAAATTTTAAATGTTCAAATATTTCTCTGTGATGTTTTTAAAAACTAAATACTTCATTTTACCAAATATTTAATAAAGATTTCTTAAACTAAATTCAATTTGAAAGAGTTAAAAGATTAAACAGAGAAACAGTTTCCCAATTAGTCTTCATTATGAGGCATAAAATCAATTTTTCTGTTTTTTCCCTTGGGTTTTTTTGGGGATCAAATCAACTAAATCATCTCTTCTCACAGTTTGTTTCATGATCTCACCCTTTCAGTTAATAGTTTGCTGAAAAACATATAAATACTGGTTGTAATGTGAGTAATTATAGTTCCTATCTAACATCTGTCAAAACAAACAGGACTTTTGTTATGGGTTTTAACAGACTTGTAATAACAAAAGGACCTGCTGTGTTTCTGAAGAAATCTGTGGTTACGTTGGGGTACTCCATTATCTTCCAAACATTGTCTTGGTCTTTTTAACCAAAAGTTATGAAGTGACCATCTGCTGACTTCCTCTGCTTCTTTGGCTATTGCGTTAAGATATACTGAATACTGTAAAGTTTGCGATGTTTCAGAGGCATGAATAAATAACTCCAGCAGAACAACATACTGGCCTTGTTTATTGACCAAGAGAGGTGTCACTGCTCTGGGGAGAGCAAGTCCTGCCTCATAAAGGTTGTGCAGGAAAGGGCACCACAAAGCTGGCTTGGTAGCTGGACATGGTGCACTAAAACTGCCACACTGGTGGATGGAGGCTTAGATCCAGCTCTTACTGAAGGTCATGGGAGGGAAGGTCTTAAAAGATTCCAGTGAGAATTGACTCAAGACTGGAATACAGACAGAACTAAGAAAAACTGAGGGGAAAAAAGGGGAAGAGATATAAAAGTGGAAAGAATAATATACCCTTGTTCATATTTTTCATCTGGGGGTCTCAGAAAATGTTGTAAAAGCAAAATAGTCCCTTAAACCTTCATGAGATTAATAACAGGAGACTTTTCACACCTTGAAGCCCAATAACAATTAGTGTTTAACTTGACAAATGCAAAAGTTTCACACCCTCAATTTTATGAACAGTAGCTGTATCTCAGACACTGGTGGGAAATAGTGAATGATGAAATCTGGAAACCATAAACCGCAGCAGGTGAATTACAGTTCAGATGCTGGGCTTTATCTGTGTGATCTCCCTTAATTACTTCATTTACAGCTTTTTGTTTATGGGTGATGTAGCAGGTGGAAACACATTATTGCCAGACCTAACTGCCCCTGCCCAGTCCCTGTGGCTCCTTCCACTCACTCACTCCACCCACTCACTCCCTCCACTCACTCACTCCACTCACTCCACTCACTCACTCATTCAGGACCCACCTAAGACCCCAAGACCAGTAGACTCTGTCCCAGCAACAGTTAGCCAAGCAGTAACCTTGATTTATGTCCACCCTGAGGTGAGAAGAGCCTTTATTCTGCCTCCATGCAAGTGGGGAAGATTTTGCCAGCTTTGAAATCCCCATATCTTGAGGGAGTACTTGCCTGCCCACCCCTCCATGTGAGGAGGGGCACTTTGAGCCAGGGAGGGTGGTAGGAGTCCTGCAGTGGGACTGCAAAATGCCCCACAATTCTGCATTTTGTTAGTACCTGTGAAAACACATGGTGTAAAGATGGCTGATTCTGCAACCGGGGACAGGCAGAAGAAAGGTCCAGGAGATAGTAGTGTTGGCTAAAGGAGGTGACCACTGGTGTCACTCACTGCTGAAACCACTGCTGGGCTGGTTCCCAGAACTGATCTCAAAACAGAAGAGCCACAGATAGCTCCATGTATGTTAGTTTTGCAACGACAAACACCCACAAAGCCTGATAAAATTAACCTGGAAACACTCTTGACTAGACTAAGAAGAGCTTGTGGTGGAGTTTATTGAACATGGCAGTTATTTCCAGCATAGCATTTACAATTCCACTTTCCTTCAGCAAAGAACTGCAGTCTTGTATTTCTAACCTGCCATGCCTTAACTCATCTCTAGCTGCTTGTGAGGTATCCCCTTGCACATAACCTGCAAGATTCCAAATATTGGCTTCTTGTACCAGACCAGCTCTCTCATGCTTTACCTTTGCTGGAAATTTCTGACTGGATTAAAGGATTCTTGCCTCTGCAATCCTTCTGCACTTGGCCAAGGCTGTACCCCTGTCTATGCTTGCACTTTGCAGCTTCCTCTCTGCAGATCTAACTTCTCTGTTAGACTTTTATATCTATATCTGCTTTCATTGAGGTCTTCCAGGTAAGGTATTTCTTAAGGATTATTTCCTCGGTGGTCTGACTTGCTCATTGCCTGTCACATCTTCATATTTGGGCACAGTCAGCAGCCCCTATGGCTGACCAGACCATGTGAAAACATGACCTATGGCACTGACAGCTGATGCATGGTGCAAAAAGTGCTGCACAGCCCTTGGCTCCTTGTCCACCAGAGAGGACTGACAACCTGTACTCACACATCACACCAGGGTGCAGATGCCAGTCAGTGCTCAGGTTTGTTCTGCTCTTATGCTGGGTAGTAGTGGCTGGTGTTTTGTACTTGTTTTGGCTGTAAGTCTGATACATTGCATATTCAATTTTTTTTTTTTAAACAAACTTCTGTTTCTCAGTACAGAGGATCTCATTATGTATTGTCAACAACTGTTATTTCCTGAAAGTGTGGTGATATGTTTGGAGCAGGGATTGCCTCCACAGCTCCTAATCAAAGTCTTTGTTTTATCTTCTGACTACAGAGCTGCCCTCTATCTAGAAAGCTGTAAAAGTAACCTTCCTTTTGGGCAACTCAATCTAGCATCAGGAAGAAATATTTAGAAAACAGAATTAAAACAAAGCAAGCCATCAGATTGTCAAGATAATTTTCTTGGATACTTGCCTAAAAAGAAATAAAGTCAGAAGAATGTTTAGAACTCTGAATGGGTCAGTTCACTATAGTCAGACAAATTACAGCAAGCCATTTTAATATGTCTGCTACATTTTTAAATTAAGATTCACTAGTTTCCCAAATTTATCCTAACCTCATTAATGATCTGGCAGATGGTTCAGACACATCTCAGTATGTTTATAACCCCCAAATCATCTTTTTGGATTGACTAATTGTCGGAGGAGACCAGACCGAGAAAGAATTACAGGCGCCGGGCAGATGAGGACACGGAGGCCCGGGACCCCGGGCAGCGCGTGCAGCGACAGGATCAGGACCATGAGGCTTTCTGGATGGACACTGTACCCTTAAGATGGCTACGACCCAAGTTTCTTCTTCCCACAATCCCCTGGAATTCTCCCCACATACCTCTGGAATTCTCCCACACACCTCGTTCTCCCTATTGGTCCTTTTGCCGCTCCTCCCTTCCCTCCTCCCCTTCGTTTGCATGTACCCAATGGAATGCGTGACTCCTCCCCATCTCCGCCCCTCTTTCCCGCCTACATCCGGGAGATTTGCGCACGCCCCTTATAAGCAGGCACACACCATTAAAACCTGGCTTTTCCTCATGGACTTTTGCCTGGTGTGGATCTATTCCGTCCGGAGGGGTCGCGCGGGGCTGGGAGCTGGAAGAGCCGACCCAAGCTTCTGAGGGGCATGATCCTAGGGAGCACCACTGCTTGTGGCTCGCCGCTTTCCTAGCCTTTCTCCTGGGAGCGTGAAAAACCCCTCCACTGTATCAGTGGAATTATTAATCCACTGAGAACTAATAACATTCCATAATTAATAGCTAGCAGATTACAAGTAGGTTCAAATTAACTGTAATTCTATTCAAGGTGGCACAGGTTGCTCCAAAGCAAGGAACCACAGAAAGATGAGCAAGAAGCCCTTATCAAAAAAGCGCCCTTATATAAAAATGGAAGGGATCTCACATACCACAGCTACTTCCAAAGGCACAGATTAGGTTTTGCCTACAAACAACAGTTTCACAGAATTCTTTCTTATGTATATTTGCTTGTGAAAAGCAAGAAGCTTTGCCTTACTAAAACACTCTCACAATACCTTTATTTCAATAAAATATCAAGTCTCTCTGCAGTTCCATAGAAAATTAAGATGAGTAATTAGAACAATATCAACATCAGTAAAAAATTAAATATTAAATAACTCTTAATACCTCCTGTAGTAAAAAATATAATATTCATGAATAATTAATTAACTATTAATTATTGAGGCCAGAGAAGAGCTATGAAGATGATTAGGAGCTCCTCTCCTATTAAGAAAGGCTGAGAGACTTTGGATTATTCAGCTTTGAGAAGAGAAGGCTTGGGGGAGACCTAATTGTTGCCTTCCAGTAGCTGAAAGGAGACCACAAGAAAGATGGAGAGGGACCATTTACAAGAGTATGCAGTGAGAGGACAAGAGAAATGACTTCAAATTGAAAGAGCGTGGGTTTAGATTTGATGTTGGGAAGGAATTCTTTACTGTGAAGGTGGTGAGGAACAGGAACAGATTGCCCAGAGTTGTGTATGCCCTTATCCCTGGAAATATTCCAGACCAGGCTGGATGGACTTTTAAATGATCTGATCTAGTGGAAGGTGTCCCTACCCTTGACACTGGGCTTGGAACTAGATGCTTTTTAAGGTCTCCTCCAGTGCATTGATGATTCTATAATTTCCATTTAAAGGATTAAGTGGCACATGGTTGTTGTTTAGGTTATCTTGAATCAATTCAGAGAGATGTTATCTGTCGGAGTGTAGTGGCCAGTCTATCTGAAGCTGTTACAACCATAACACACATTCTTTTAGCCCCATTGATACTAGATAAAAGAAGATGCATGAAAAGAAGGGTGAACTCTGAAATAGTGTGTTTACAAAACCTCTGACATATTCAAATGACAAAGGAACACTTTGACAGTGGTGTGACTTTCACTAATTAAAATCTGGGCCAAGTATATTCAGTGCCAAAATCCACAGTCCTGTGCTAGCGTTGGTCTTAGCAGAGTTCAAGTAACACATATTCACACTGAGCACACAAGTATTCTCAGAATTGATGCTTTGGGTGTGCTGATGGAGCACTATGGAGAAACTTGCCCTGCTTCCTTTCACTGGTGATTGTGACAGGCCCTGCCTTTCAAGGTGGTCCAGCCAGATCTTATCAACAAATTCCTACTATGTACAATCCACACCATAATGAAAAGAATAATGTGGTGGCAGCAACTACACTGTAGCACTGAATATCTCACACTGACAGAGAAAGAAGATAAACTTGTTGATGCTAAATGTGTTGTTCATTTTCTTTCTGCAATATTACCTAGGAGTTCTAACTGCAGGGTTCCTTCGGTGTATTCTAATATTTGAAAATACAGCCATATGATTGATGAGGCAAAGGACAAAGGATGTAGGAAGCATAAGCATGAAAATACTCTTGATGCCCTGGGGAAGCAAATGGCCCTGTGCTTGGTAGGTCTCTCCAAGTGCATGATTCTGGGAGACCTTAACTGGTCTCTGTTTTCATGGAAGCTAAGATACTAATTCACTTTGTGTCCAAGTCTGTTCACTGAAGTACATATTGTGTATAGAATGAAAATGTCAGAAGAGCAGATGTCAGAAGTCCTCTTGTAGGAGACTTTGCACCTGTTAGCCCAGCCTCAGAGGCTTCAGTCTGGATAGATGAGATGGATGGAGAGCAAGGACTTGGAAAAAGAGAAAGTAATAAAGATAATTGAAGAGATACAGTCTGTTGCACTCATTTTTTAGGGTGCTTTTTTTGTGTGGCATAAGTAGACTTCCAAAGAGCAAAGCTGCATAAAAGCCAGGGAGAAACCACAGTATAACAAGGGAGTTGTCAGCATCTTTATAATAAAGAGCAGAGATCAAAATCAACTTGAGCTGCAACTAAAAGGATACTCCCCACCAATCCTGAAATATCTGATTCTAAAATCTGTACTAGGAATTGAAAACAAACTGGTGCACTTTGAGATTCTGCTCAGGTACCAAGAACAAACATTTCTTAAATGGGACTTTGGCTTAGTTATCTGGGACTGGTAGATTCAGAGTACAATTACCATTTAGATTGAGTAAGGAAAGGATAAAACTCACATGGTATTTGTAATTTAGTTGACTGTTGTGTTACTTGTTTTGTCCTGATACAACTGATGAGAACTCTTGCTCAAGTCTAGTATGTTTTCTTCTAGTTCTACAGGGGACTAAAGAGATCAAAGGCTTCATGACAGTAGAGAAATGAGTGTATATTCCTACATCACTTTACGTCAAAAAGTGAGAGACAAAATATCACTTACATTAACTCAGCATTAACGCTGCATACCACAGGGGAACCTGACCACCTAAGTAGAACATGCAAAGAACCATCACTCACATCTTGGTTTTTTAATTGATAAAGAAACTGAATGTTTGAAGATCAGTCTCAAAAAGATTTTTTTTTTTCTGTATGGAAAGGCTTTGTTTCCCCCCGGGTGTACATATGGCTTATTCAGGGTGATTAAGATTTCCAGGACCAAGGTGTCACAAAAGAACCAGCTCCTGGCAAGACTATTGCTAAGGTGGGAGGGTGTGAAGGCAGAGTTTTGGGCTGTGAGTGTTCAGTCAAGTTAAGCATTATATTCAGAGAAGCAAATCTAAAATATAGAGAGGCTGTGGGACTTTCTCACACTTTTAAGAAACTCTCTGGTATAAATCCTGGAGACCTTGGCCACCAAAACTCCTTCTGTCCTCTGAAAATTCAGATGACTTGAAAGTATTAAAAAAACCCAAACAACAGAATTCAGCATAATAGAGTGCGCTGATTTAAAGGAAAATGAGCAGGAGAAATTAACTCAACACAAGAGAGATTATAAGTCAGAGTTACAATTTAATAATAATACAATAAATACAATGGCACAAAGAGAAATTGCTTTTAACCCACAAACCCCAGTATGACCCAGCACCCTGAGGTACAAACCCGTGGTTCCCTGAAGTCAAAGTAGAAGGAAGCAAGGAAGCAAGAAACCTGTTGGTGTGGATGACAGTCCCAGTCTGGTCAAGAGTGGTGGTCACAAGCTGGTTGGAAGTGATGATCTCCTCCTGTCAAGGTTCTGCCGCTCCTCTGGATCCGACAAGTGAAACCTGAGGTCTTCTTACCCCTGGCTTATGTACCCTCCAGTCCAGGTGGGACCACCCAGTCCCTCCCCTAGGGTGGGGGGTCACACAATGTGTGATTAACTCTGTGAGTCATGGCGTATTTTGGAACTGTTGATGGCCCCTTAGCAGACATGCTCCCTCAGGCTGGGTGTGAAGGTGCTAATGACTCCCTGGGCAGCTGCTGCAAATGGTCCATTGTTCTTGGGAAATGAATAGAGGGGGTAGAATAGCTTTGATCACTCACACAGAGTGATAACTGGTCCCACCTGCTGAACTAGGACATAGAGTCACAACCCATTTTTTCATATTTCTTCCTTTTTGCATCATCTACATATTTACTCTGTGACTTCCCTGCCATGGAAAAAATTGACATCTCTGCCAAGTAGTAGAATTTTTGACCACTCTCTGATACTTTTTGCCTTTTGAACACCTTCTCCAAACACAGTAGAACTATTTGACTCTATTCATAAAGGAATTGAGACCAAGTCAGTGATTTCTGCTGTGCAAACGATTATGGTGGTTGTAAAATCACTGGAAATAGCCATTCTATGGAGGGATGACACAGGGCAGAGATCCTGCAGTCAGAGCGAGGCCATGACCAGAACCCACTGAGGAGAAGGGCTGTACCTCATGGGCTCAGTAAGCAGCACAGACCTGACAGGACCAAGCTCCATCCGCAAGGTTGTAGGTTTGGAGGAAGAAACTCAGCAGAAGTTACGTGCAGAAAGTTTGGCTAACAGCTCCCAGACTGAATATGCCATATATTTGATTGTGAGATATAGGCAAGTATATCTTTAACGTGCTCCAAACTAGCTATAGTTCTCATTCCTGAGGCTCTCTGCAGACAAGGATATTCAGTCATTTCTGTAATAGCTCCTGCAGTTTGTGCAGAGGTAACCAGCTTACCCAGCCCTCTGCAGAGCACCTGGTCTGCCTGGAGACCAGGAACACTACTGGAGAAAGTATGTGCACACCTCCTGCCTTCAGCAAGTAGGAAATGTCCCAAAGCATCTATTTTTACCAGGGTGCAGTTGCTATGTTACATTTGAAACAAAGAGTAATTAGCAATTCATTGAAAAAATACCAGAAAAGAAATCATACAAAGGGGAGTCCTTGCTACTATCTCACTTTCCTGATTCTTATCTCTTACTTCCTATTTCTGGCTTTTCATTTTGGAACTTTGCAGCTCAGCTTCCTTTTGGTGTTTCCCTTTGAATTTTTGCCTCTCATATAGCATTGTGCTTATGGCTTTTTGTAAAGGAAACCTGGGACAAGGCTGGATCTTTCAGGAATGACGGTAACATATTTTTAGTTTAGGGATTGCCTTTTGGAAATAAGCATCAAGGGTTATGCTTTAAACCTTCTCCTATGTTTAAAGAGGTATTATTGTTCCCTGCTTATCCCTACTATGTATTCGAAAGACTGGATAGTGCCAGTGGTCAGAATGCTGAAGTTCAGAAGAGTTGAAGTGAATGTTTCTCTGCCTAAAGAGTAAAAGGAAAAAAGCCTGTTAATCAATGAATAGACTGCTCCCATGTATCAGCACAGACCGATCATGTATCATGAGGCATCTCATTCCATGAATATTTTTAACAGGTGGGGTCAGACTATTCAAAAATGTAACTTCAAGACCATCTCACAGGCTGCTTTTGTTTGAGAAACAGATTATTTACAAAAGAACTAGAAAAACAGTGCTCAGAAGTATCCAGCTGGAAACACAGCTCACTGACACTAGATTGCTTGGTTCGCTGTAAAGTGTTGAACCCAAGAGTTGAAACTTTTTCTGCTTCTAGAAGGAGTGCCAAACATTATATATAGTGATGTAATTATGATGCAAGCTGGCACCAAGACAATTTATACTGTAAATTTAGAAAAAATAAAAATAGCTCTAATCTGTTCCAGAAGATCTTCCACATTTAAAGTGTATTTATACCACAAATTAAATAATAGTGGCAAATTTCTGCTGCTAATAGTTGGGGAAGCTTCATTAATTCCCATTGCATCAGTTTTCAAGGGAGTGCTTAGTTTAGTGCTTTACAGAATCAAGTTTTCATTGGAAAGAAAAGCTTAATGGATTCGACAGGTGAAACAACAGAGAAACATTAAAACCAGAGAGAGTAAAATTGGATTTATTTCACTACTTATTCAGTGGACAGTGCAGAACATCATAGAATCATTATTTCCTGCATGACACTCATGCATAAGCCAGACGTTTGTCTGTTCATATTGTTTTCTTCCATTACATGTATTTTTTACATTGCAATAATTTACTTTGGCTTTGAGCTCCAAGCACAGAATACAGTTTCTATCTTATTCCAAGTAACATTGGCTAGTTGCTAGGGGAGTATGCTGATTTCTTTTATGATTTCTTTTCCTCACCACATCTGTGTGTAATTTTTCTATTTATCATCTCTCTAGGACATTTTTCCTGTGAGAAACCCAAACGTGAAATGTAGCCCTTTCAGATTTTGTTTGGTGTTTTATACAAGGAGCATTTCCTATATTTACAGGATAGGATTTTACCAGCTGATGGTTACTACCAGGCATAAATGCCCAAATGCAAGTGTGGATGAGTCTGCAGATGCCCCTGTTATCTCCTCTGAATGAGCAAGCAGGCAGGTATGAATTGAAGTGCAGGTGTGACTTACTTGAAGGGTGAGTCTTCCTATTCCTTACCACTGCAGACCCGAGATGTCCCACGCACTAAGCCTGCAAACTGCTTCTTTGGGCTATTTTACCCTTGTGAGCAGATTTATCTGGGATGTTGAAATGGTTACCAGACTTAGCTGTGCTCCCTGGTTCTCTGATTGAACTTGCCATCTCTCTCCCACTGAGGGATTGCCCAGTGGGATTTACACTGGCTCCTCAGCCCCATAGGTTACAGACTGACCTATTAGTATAATCCAATGCCAATTTCAGTTGATGCTATGCCAGTAGACATGGACAGTGGTTTACATTTTTCTGCTGATCTGTGAACTATGGAGGACATGCTGAGTTGTTTTTTTTTAAAACAGGCTGTTGCCATGTTGTAGTTGTGATGGGGTCAGGGGTAGCACACCCATTTCTAATTTATCTGCTTGTTATAACCTTGCACTTTTGTTCCTCTGATTTTAGCTAAAATGTTCATTTCCATGTTTGGAGTACTCCTTTCTCTTCTCAGAGGAGAGTTGCTTTGTATTTTGAAGATGAAGCTGTCCTACTACAGCTAATTGCTGTCATCTCATGGCTACCAATAGCACTTTCTTGGTTTATAGGAGACTTCAACATAATGCTTTAATTTTTACACTTTAAATTAGTTAATTGCTCCAAGAATACTCTTGAAGCATGATAATATGTGTGAATACCTGATCTTGTGCATGTAAATCTCTGCCAACAAGCAACTGTGAATAAAAGCACTGTCTATCAACTGATTACATACTGTAAAGTGTCATCTCCCTTTGACAAGGGTTAAACACACAAGGTCCTCCTTCCCTTTCCTCTCATCCCTTCCTCTCCTCTCCTCTTTGCATTCTTATACTCACATATACCAGAAGTGTATGAACAACTTAGCCAAATGTAACATTCAGTATGTTGGTTTTCCCCATGTTTTTCACAAGAGAGAAGAGCTAAACATTTTGTTTCCTATTTATCAATTCACATTTGCATTCATGAAGAAAAGACTTTCCTGCTGTCCTGTATTTAAAACACAGCCCTTCATTTTATTTGGCAGCCTACTGGCAGTGTCCTTAGTCCACTTGAGACACAGGATTCCCAGATGGCAAGCTGGTCACACAGAGATCAGTTTGCTTTACTTCCCACTAACTTCATTGGCAATACCTTTTGGTATTCAGAAATTTATTTATGGCTAGCTTTATTCCTTTTTTCTTTTCCTGTAGATCTTTCTTTAGTGCAGAAATTTTCATTTCTCCAGTGGCTCATCAGTTTCACTGGACTTTTCAGTTTTTTGCTGTTTCTTGTCAAGGCTCTGCCAGGATGAATAAAGTTTAAGAGGGGAGATAAGGGAAATTAAGACCTGTTTTCTGTTTATTTATATTGATTTAATTGAAGAGCAACATCAAGGCATTCCACAAAATTTGTTAGAATAGATGTGGTGTAAAGGGGAGGAGAATCAGCCCCCCATGATCCATGCTGAGGCAGAGTGGATGGTGTTGATGATGAATGGGGATTTGCCCTGTGGTTGTGAAGTTGGGGCAGACCATTGATCATTCTCCTGAACTTGTGGAAGATGCCACAAAACGTTGGTTTCTCTCCGACCGGTTTTTAGTTCTAGCAGTAATTTTTGGGTGAAATGTTTAATTCATCTCCACCTAAATGCTGATTAAAAGTTGTATGTCAATGGAGGCAGAAAAAACTACTGAAACATCTGAGCTTGGCTGCTAAATGACATGATCTCACTTAATTCCTCGTAGTAACTATCCACATACCATAAGAGGGTATGGCAAAGATCTATTCTGTTAAAGGTTTTTCTTTCAACAGTGAGATGATTCAGTATGATTTTCTGCTGGCTGTGTGAGCTGTGATAGGAAGGCAGAAATATCCTGTCAGCAGTGTGCCTGGTGTCAGAGCAACCCCTGTCCTGCAGGAAGGTATGCAACCTACTCGGAGTTGATTTTATTTTTTTTTCCTGCTCATGTATGCTTCAGTTTGTGTTTTCTTTTTTTTGTTTTTCTTTTTTTTTTCTTTTCTTTTTCCTTTTTTCTTTTGGCAGATGTCCTTGAGCATTTGAAACGGATGTGAGAGGGTTTTTAGTCCTCATGCAAAACAACCAACTAAACATAACAGATTACATCAGCTCAGGCTTTTCAATTCCTGGATGGCAGTAGAGTGCTAATCCAACCTTCATCCTGGATTTCATAAACTGAAACAAGGGAGGCTGGCAGGAGCTGTGCTGCCGGATTGAGGAAGCTGACGACTGTGCAACATGTGGGCAACACACTGTATAAAGCTCATAAACTTGTAGGCTGATATGTGCAGCTACCACTTTGGATTCTGTACCGCTGCTTCCCTCGGCGAGAGGCACCAGCAGGCTGAACATTAGAACTTGCTCTTTGGGATGGAGCATTTACCCCTGCAAGACATGAAGGGCTTCCTGTTCCTCACACTCCTCCTGATGCCTGTGCACGCTGGAACTGCTTGGAGTGCGAAATACGCAGTAGATTGTCCTGAGCCCTGTGACAGTAACGCATGCAAAAGTACTTTGCGCTGTAAGCGAACGGTGCTGGATGACTGTGGCTGCTGCAGGGTGTGTGCAGCTGCTCTGGGGGAGACTTGCTATCGTACAGTCTCGGGGATGGATGGTGTCAAGTGTGGTCCTGGGCTGAAGTGCCAGTTTTACACTGAGGAGGATGACTTTGGTGATGAATTTGGTATCTGCAAAGGTAACAATACTCACTTTGCATGCACCCACTGTGGCAATTTGACAGAAAGCTACATGTGAACTTGCCTCCTGCTTGAAAGGTCTAAAATGAGATTTTTCCACCCCAACCCTTAGATAAGAAGAAAGTGAAAAATACCTGCTGGGTAGTAGAAAGTGCTACATGTAGGGGGGCAGGGTTATTATTGTTAGAATATTATTTAGACCTGAGGACATGTGTGAGGAAATACAGACAGGGTGTGCTCGAAGAAGAGATTTTTGACTGGGACTTGGGAGACCTAGGCACTAGTGCTAATCTTTCAGCTGATTTGGTGTGTGGCTTTCTATATATTGCAAGACTTTAATCCTGCAAGTCCAGCCTTGTCACAGGGTCCCTGCCTGTGCTGCACTCTCCCTGGGGTGATGTTCCCTCTGGCACTTCCAGCTGCATGCCAAGGGATCAGGCGCTCACTCTGGGGCCTGGGGGATGGAGATAACAGCACTGCCTGAGTGTCTGGGGAAGCTGTGTTTGATTTAGTTCTGCCATTGAGGTGCTCAGCTACTATAAGAATGTGTTCAGGGGAGGCAAACAGAGACCCTCCTGCCTGAAAGATGGGAATAACAGAATAGAAACTGATTGTGAGATGAGCAGCCAGCCACTGCTTTCAGCTTATTCCAGGTATGCTGCATGCTGATTTCTTTATTCAGAGGCTAAAATGGCATTTTTCATTTAAGAGCTATCCTGATTTCATGCAAAATGTGTTTTAAAAAAGAGTTTGCAAAGCTTGAATGCAGTGGGTTTTCCTGTGTTTGTGTACCACTTCAGTAAGTAAATACAGAAAAGCCTTTGAATAGCTTCCTTAAAAGTGGAGATATCTTGGCAGTTAAATATCAGGAGTCTTAATAAACTCAGTTGAAGTAATGACTTTGGACCAGATGCTGTAAAAATCATTCAGGCTGACTCACACACAGAACACACTAATTTACCTTATTTAAAAACAAATTTGTGTGCATAGTTGAGTGCGAAACCCCAAATAACAATTTTATTTCAAAAGACTAGAACTGATGCATAAAGAGCATATTTTTGGTGCACTGACCAGAAAAGTATTTTACAGAAGTAATTAACTGATCTTCAGTTTATTAAAAATTGCCACAGTGCAAGATACTGCCTATAATCCTTTTAACAGTTCTTTTGAATTAGTATATACTTTTTTACTTTCCTCATAGGACTTTCTTTGCAATACCACACTTTGAATGGAAAAAAAGAAATATTAAGGGACATGAGATCTGAATCTCTGTACCTGAATCTTGGATGCTCTCTAGAAAATGCAAAGTAAAGTGTTTGGGCTTTTCTCCCATACAGTCCATGGAAAAAATCCAACTAATTTCAATAAAACCATATCTTGATTTAGGATTATAAATTTATATTGAAAGGTTATATTCCCCATATATTTATTTGCACTAAATATGAGATATGTAATTTCTAATGATTTTTCTTATTTCATCTCAGCTCTAAGGTAGCACAATCTTTGTCTGTATATGTGTGAATTTTATTCAGCAAAATTAAGCTAAATATTATTTTATACAGCCATTTATGGCTATGATACCAAGTCACTTACTGATTTCAATAATTTCCATATTCATAGTAATTACAGACTCAGGGCTAAATTCTCTCTGGATTCCTGCAACTCGTTTACTTTGAAGTTCTGGAAAGATGATCTGAACTCTCTGTTCTTCAATTTCTTATTTCTAAAATGGGTGGTATATGTTTCAGAGCAGTATTTGGATACTTCTATTATTATAAGAGTGCATTGTATTATTGTCAGTAGCAGTGTCATTCTTGTCCAAAACAAAAGAATACTGATGCTCTTACTTCCCTTAAATCACTGGGGGAAATCCTTAAATTTAGGAGAAGGCTCCCACTGAACAAAACCTTCTAACAGCAAAATTGAGTTAGATCTCAGTTTCATCAAATATGAAGAGCAGCATCAGTTCCAGGATTTTTACTTACAGAGCTAAATGCTTTGATCTCAGAACATGTTTCCATGCTGTTGTGCACAGCTTTGCATCGCAGCTCTCCAGGCTGAGTACCTGCAGCAGCCAGACTGATGCTCCATGTGGTGTGTGCTCTTTGCTTGTCTCTGAGGGAGGATGTGCACACAAAAACTGTTTCACTTTGGTGGGGTTTTAGTGTTGTTTTATGTCATCAAGCAGCAGATCAAAGAGTCTCCTTCTTGGGAAGGGAGTATGGTGAAGCTCAGTAAGGTTCTCCAGAATGGAGTGACTCGCTGTGCAGACCCTTTAAGAGAACAAATTGATTTTCTAGGACTTTTACTTTATAAACACATGCCCATTGGATAGGCAAGAGAACTGTAAAATTTTGTCTTGACTTTAGTTCATTAGCCTGTTTTTCAGTTTGCCCAGAGTTGTATGGGAAATCCAAATATTTGCGTTGCTCCAAAAGGAGACCAAACAAATTGAGAAAAGTAATGCTACTATGGGGTAATACATGCATAGAAACTATCCCTGGATCAGGAGGTCCCAGAGCTGAAACTGGGAGACAAAATGAGGGAGAGGCATCATTTGTGCATATTACGGTCACCTTTGTTAAGAGTTTTGTGGAAGCCTGGCCTGGATGGTTCCTTGGTGCAGCCCCTCATAGTCATTCATCTGCCCTTAGGAGGGGAACCAGAAACTCTCCAGACCTTGCCATTTAAGGTGACTCTGGGTCGGCAAGGACAGTCTGAACATACAGACCTTACTCCTGGGACATCTCAAACTTCTCTTGGGAATGATCTCATGTTTGGGTGTTTGGAAAGGAAATATTGGATATGGGTTTTCCCTGCCTCCATCTTTTCAGCCGTGGCCCTGGAAAGGTACCCTATTCAAAGGCAAGGCAGAGAAAGACAAGAGCTGTGACATCTCGTTTAAACCCTCTGTGAAGTTCTGTGATGCAGCATGTGATATGTGTCAGCTATGGCTCAGGGCATATCCACTGCACCTGACTTGATTTTCTTTGGAAAACATTGAGTCTCATCCTTGCAGCTGTTCTTTGGTGTTTTTCCACAAAATTGCTCAGGGACAGGAGGTTTGAACTGGGGCATGGATCAGGTGCAGTACAGCCAGGGAGTCACCCTCATGCCAGTGATCCCTTCAGAGCATACTCAGTCTTTAGGCTGGAGAATTGAGCCCTTTGATGCTTGCTATGGTATGGCAGACCTTTGCTGCCTGAGAAGGTGTTGTGTAGAAGGCAGCTCTTCCCCAGGAGCCAGTAGCATCTCCAGGTGGAGAGTGCATTGCTGGATAGCTCCTAAGGGTTGGGCTGCATCCTCCACCCAGAGAGTAGGAAGAAACTCTGGCAACAGTAGCCCAGTACCAGCAACAGATTGCAGCTCTAAATTGTGACAGTCACATTAAGTCAGATAATAATATGCTCCCATAGTAAATTCAGGGACTGTCTGGAGTCATCTTCATTTCTAAATTCAGTGCTAGTCTTTTAACTGCATCCTGTATTATTTCATACTTACATATTGTATATTGCCTTTAACTTTTATTTTAATACTAATAATGTTTCAGAGTAGAACTCTTGACAGCACACTGTAAATAAGTTACAGGAAATGAAATTATGTATATAATGTGTGTATATAAGGTTTGTTAATACTGGAAAATACTTGTAATACTTGTAGCTGACATTCATTCAAAGGTTTTCCACTTTCAAGGGTATAAGCAAACCAGCTAATAATGCAGCAGCTGACTTGGATCACTGAGAATTGCTTTGCTATATTTTTTTTTCAGAGTGTCCCTATGGTAGCTATGGAATGGAATGCAGGAAAACATGCAACTGTCCCTCTGGCATCTGTGACAGAGTAACAGGGAAGTGTTTGAAGTTCCCATTTTTTCAACTGTCTGCTTCAAAGCCTCCAAATCGACGAAAAATAATTTCACACACAGGTAAGACTTTGTGGGGCAGTTGATTTTAGCAGAGACACTTTTTCCATGATCTACTACCATGGTGTGTATGCTGTGTGTGAGTGATGTGTACTTTGGTGGACATGTGCAAGTCACTCACAGCACAAGGTGTGTTCATTTTTCTTATTGGCAGCTCCCTTAACATGTGACAAGGACTTAGATGGACTGTGACATATGATAAAAATATCTTGAAATGCTAACATGGGCAAAATACTTTGCAGATCTTGCATGTGCCAGCAGCACAACATCACCTGAGCAATGGGAGGCTATGCTAGAGTTTGCATAGCCCCCAATAGAGTTCAGATGTGATGTATCTAGCTACTATGTGTAGAATAGGATTTCACCACGTTGCATTTACTGCTGTTAGCTAACACATGTTAAAAAATGCCTCTTTTTTCTTTCCCACAAAAAGACAGAGCTTTATATGTTTTAATGGCTGTATGAAATGTTTTACTGTAGTCATTTGACACAGTATCTCTGGAATAAGTTCTTACCCTTACAATTATGCCTGAAACTTTGAACAGATTTTCCCAGAATAAGGGGAAAAAAAGAATGTGAGAAACTGAAGTGGTTTTGAGGCAGGGAGGAAAGATCACTGACATTTTTAGAGCTGCGATTAAAAACTTTCCCATTTTTTCCAAACCTGATGGTACTGAGGTATATTTCACTTTATAATGTTTACTCTAAATATAAATACAAAGAAAAATCACAAATGTGGAAGTTAAAAAAAATCCAGAGATTTAATCCTAGACCTACTGTGAGCTTTTACAGGATTTCACCAAATGGTCTTTGGATTTTACTTCTTTTCTAGCTGCAGTTTTTGTGCATTATTTTTATTTTCTCCCATTACATTAAGCAATCTGAAGTTTGCTGCCTTAAAACATGATTTATCTTTCCCCTGTTCTCTGCTTAGAGAAAGTTAGATGGAAGAAAACTTTCTCAGCTTGTCCTTTTACCATGTTTAAAACAATCTTGAAAAAAAACCCTTGCAAGGTGGAACAGTCCTGATCCTTCTGTATTTTTCTACATAATTTTTCTCTTTTGTTTTTCCATTTTCTGTTTATTACAAAGGATGGCAAAATAATACGTATGGTTGGTTTTTTCTGCATCTAGTCTATGTTCCAAATTTCCTGGGCAGCCTTATTTGCATCAGTTCCTCCTTCCCTTTTCTCTGTTTTCCTTGCCTTTGGTCCCAAACCATCTGCTGCCTCAAAGTTTAACAGTTTGTCTGGTCTCAGGCAGGATGAGATACTCACTACATAGAAACAAATGGTGTTTTTTACCCCTGCAAAGGTTTCACACTGATTTCTGCCCTCAGAAGTCTGTCACTGGAAGCAGATGGAGGGCATTGTAGGTAGTACTGCATGGTGTGGTCACACAGGGTTTCATCTGATAAAGGTCTTCAGATGTAGCTATAGCCTCCAAGAGACCTTCAGAATATTAAACCAGCTGTAAATGCCTCTGTATTTTTAACAAGCAAGTTTCTGACCTGTACGTTTCATAAAAACATTATGGCTACACACACCCTAGTAAAAGTAAAGGTATCAGAGTGTGTTGCTGTGTCTTGCAGTTTGACCCCTTCGCAGTCAAACAGCAGGGCAGCTGGTGGCATGCTTTGTCTCAGCCTAGCTAGCCATGCCACATAACCTCAGTCACAGCTCAAGAGTCAGTGTCAGCCTGGGACTGTTTCCAGTTGACAAACTGGATATATTTCGATCCTATTTTTGGAGAGTAAGAGAGTTTAGTGGCATGCACCAGACTATTTCATGCCAGGTGGCCTTAGTCAGAAATACCTACAGGTGAGTTTAATTTGTTGCTGTAGCTATTGAGGTTGTGTTGCTTAGTCCCATGTCACACTGGAGGGGGTCTTACAGTCAGAACTGGAAACTGAAGTTAAATCATCAGCCTCATGCTTAAAGGATTAGAAAACACATCTGACTTATGCTTTAATTTGGCAGAAATTTTGCAAATAAGTAATTGGAGAAATTTAGGGAGATTCCCACAAACTTGCCAGTTCAGGATTTTCTGAAGTATTACTAATACCAGGGACATTGTGGACAATATTTTAATGTTCTTGTGTTCATGAAATCCATCTTTATTTTTGTATATTTTCAGAGAATGACATGGCATCAGGGGATGGAAATTCTGTAAAAGAGGAATTTGTTAAAGAGAAAGCTATTCGCCCTCCGGTAATGAAATGGCTAAATCCTCGCTGATATTTACTTACACTCATAAGACTTTCAAGACAATGCATTTCTCACAGATTATTAAATATGCAACAACACACTTTAAGAACAAAGTAGATCTATAGCATATGAAAATGTAATCTCTGAAGGTCAATTGTGATCCATTTTTAATGAGAAAAATGTTTACTTAAAAATAGACTGTACAGTGTATATGATTTTTATATTTGTTTTGATAAGTATTTGAACAGTAATGTGTTGTGGAATCTTGAATGTATAGAAAAACTGAAAATCCAACATGATCATTTAAATAATGCTAGAGGCTGACTCTTGCAGCCTGAGTCTGGGAAAGCTCTCACTGAATTCAGGGTAATTGATACTACTGGGTGAGTGATACTATTGATGTGAAGCCAGTGTGAAAGAAACACACATCAACAAATCACAGGATAGAAAGGAACACCCCTGAATCTCAATAATAATAACATGGGAGCACAACAGTGTCATAAATCAACAAACATTAGTGAGTAATTTTCTGGATTTTGGAAGCTCAGTGACAATTCCTCAAACATAAACGTACCTTTCTTCAGTGAGAAAACACCCAGCATTTCAGTTTATACATTGTGAATAACATAGGCAAAACACTGCAGACATATACGTTATTTACATGGATTTCTAAAGCTCAATTTTGTACAGAGAAACAGCAGATTGGTAAATTCTACTGATTTGTAGAAGGGGATCTGAAACAAAAGAAGCTGCTTACCATTATTTAAATATATATGTTTCTATAAACCAACTAATTGATGCCATTAAGGCAACATCTGCATTTCTTGGAGAAGAGTGGGTCCAGTGCGAGAGGCCAGCAAACTGACCTTACACTTTCCATCTTTGTCGCTGGCTACAGCCCAGATATGATTCACAGGGAGTGTATTTGATCTACTGTAGGAAAGACTTAGACCCTTAGAGAGTAGTAGCGCAGCCACAGACTACAATGTTTTGGTACCCAGTCCTCTGTTTCTCAATTGCATGAGCAAGTGGTCTCATTTCAGCCGAGAGAATAACTTACACATGTTAGAGTGTTGTGGAACTGGCAGTTCCTTATTCACTCCAAACAGGATAATCTACGTGTAAATAAAAAATCACCACTGAGGTGGCTTTGCTAATATGTCTGCAAACAACCAGGTCCTCAGATAATGGAAATTAGTGCAGCTTTGTCAGTGAACCCAGACTGAAGTAGTTTAGGAGCTGCCTTGTAATGCAGAACACTCTCAATGGAAATCTGGCTTGAGTTGACTATTTCCTTTGAAATCAATGCAAGCTTAGACAATGACTTCAGTGAAAGAAGGAACACACAGAACAGCAGCCAAAGTCTAGTTCAGGATCTGAAAACATACTGCGAAAACTATGAACTACAGAATCTTTAACACCTTGGAGGAATTGATTCAAAGCCAACAGCTGTGGAAGCAGGATGCTTTCACCTGGGAAAGCAGAGATGAATTGTGCTGCTCTACAACTAGAGGATAATGACAACAGCAGACATCTAAACATCAGTATGGCAGTGCAGGCTCTCTTGCCATGATAATTGGAAACATATAAACATAAATCTAAAGTTAGCATATACCACATTTTAACCTGTGTTGAATGTAAGGTCTGAGAGGGAGCAATGTTATCTTGGGCTATTTACAAACAAGTGTATTGATTCTCATCTACTGATCTCAAAAGTTGTTTTTTCTTGATTTCAGTGACAGCAGGATCAAACCCACAGTCCTTGAGCAGATAATGAAAATTATTTAAAGAATGTAGTAAATATTGCATACATTATTAATATTTTGCTACAGTGTCATAAATAAGTGATATTATGAGTTCTTTAATGTAAATCTAGTAAGCTGGTTGGTTTTATAAAGTGTAAGATTATTATTATTGTTCAATAAAAAACAAACTTGAAAGCATCACTGTCTATTGTGTCCATGTATTGATGAGAGGGTAAGATTGCTGGTGATGGCACAGCCATGTAGCATGCAGATTAGGCACAGTTTTTCTCCCAAATCTACAGAAACAATTTCAGCAAATTTGCTGGGGACCATTCACCATTGCTGAAGCTGAGTAGTGGCCTGTGTTCACAATGACTTGTGTCCATACCATTCAAGCACTTTCATCTCTAAAACAAAGTGTCTGGATCCAAGTTGCCTATCAGGGACAGCTGCTCCTTGGTCAACCCCAATGCAGGAAGGATTTGGGGGTCTTGCTGGCCTAGCCACCACCATGGCAGGGAGCACTTGGCCCTGGAGGAGTGACTACAACTCCTTGATACTGTTTCATTTACCCTAGGGGAGTAATCTGTGAATCCACATATGAAAAGCCAGGGGAAAGGAGAAGACAGAGAGGGATATCCTGAAAACATTTTTAGATGATTTCTACCTTTTTCCATCAAGTTTATAACATGCTTTTGCATTTCTTCAGTGGTTCCAGTGATAGATTGATGAATAGATTTCAAAATAAAATTATAGTGTAAGGAAGTTCTATCCCTTATCCTTTGAAATGTCTACCTGTTGCTACTAGTGGCAATAGGATTATACTAGTATACGAAATTATGCAAATGATCCTAGAGCCATAGAATGATTTAGATTGGAAAAGTCATTTAAAATCATTTGAGTGCAACTGTTAACCCAACACTGCCAAGTCCACCACTAAACCTTGTCCCCAAGTGCCACAACTACACCTCCAGGGACCATGATTCTAGCAGTTCTCTGGGCAGCCTGTTCCAATACTTGACAACCCTTCCCATGAAGAAATTTTTCCTAATATCCCCCTGCACAACTTGAGGCAATTTCCTCTTATCCTGTCACTTGTTACCTGGGAGAAGAGACTGAACTGCACCTGTTCACAACCTCCTTTTGGGTAGTTGTAGAGAGTGATAAGGTCTCCCCTGAGCCTTATTTTCTCCAGGCTGAACAAAGCCAGCTCCCTCAGCTGCTCCTCACAGGACTTGTGCTCCAGACCCTTTACCAGGTTGATTGGTCTTCTATGGACAAGCTCCAGCACCTNTACCATTAGCCTCAGCCCATTGATCCAGCCTTGTCAGACCCTTCTGCAGATCAAAGCTCCTTCCCAGCTTGGTGTTATCTGCAAACTTACTCATGACATCTTTGCAGTCCTGCTAAGCTGTCTGTCCCTTCTTACAAAAGTCAAAAAGCCTTTTTTTTTCCTGAGTTTCAGCCAAAGTTCTCAGTTCAGCCAGGCTGGTATTCTTCCCTTCTAGCTTGTCTTTTGGCTTGCAAGGGCAGCCTGTTCCTGTACCTTTTGGATTTTTTCTTGAAGAACACCCAGCCTTCCTGGACTCCTTTGTCCTTCAGCATTGCCTCTTGAGGGACATGAAATGACGTTCATGGAATCAAGGACTTTTCACCAATCTCTTCATTATTTTCCATGCTTTTGTCTTCCTACCTTTCTGTCCACATCTCTGCTGGCTTTTCACTGCACACTTCAACTAATTTTTCCTATTTTGCAGATGTGGATTTTCTTTTAGATTTTTTTTCTTTCTTCACCCAACTCTATGTTCCAGTCATCCTCCTTGCACTGAACTTTCCTTCTCACACAAAATTAAAATTGATTATTGATGTTCTTATCTCCAGAAATAAAAGTTGTGAGATGGTTCATTACAGAACGTGATCCTGTCATCTACTTTCTAAATTTGGTTTTAGTGGACTCATGTATTATTTCCAATATGAACATGTATGGCAAATAGGCCTAATTTCTAGTAGGCAGACTTTATTTTCTCAGTTACTAAACTGTAAGGCAGTAACACACAATGACTTATTTTTTATTTAATTTGCAATAACATTGATAAGAAGTGTGCTGTAATGCAGTTTCTATTTTAGTCTGTATTATAGAATGCTGCAGACACCATTACCTTTCAAACAATATATCATCAAATGTTTTAGAGTGGTGTCCGAAATACACAGAATAGAGAAGCCTGAAATATGTTCAGATATATTTCACCCACAATTCACATAATATGTCATAAATATATTTGCAGTGTAGACTGACTTTTAATGAAAAACAGCCTTATCAAAATCAATTGTGCAAAATGTACTTTAATGTACTTTAATGTATGATTTTGTTATATAAAACATTCACACTAATACTGTGAGACATGTCACTTCCTAATCACCATAGTGTAAATAACAAAATACATTTGCCACTCTGATCTGCTGGGACATACATAATGAAGCAAACACACCAAAATACATATTTTAAATTATTTATTATCACTTTTGTACATGCTTGCTAGCTACTTAAATGGACTGTCATGTCACCACAGTCCTTTGAAAATATTTCCTGACACCTGCAAAATTGGTAAATATTTCCTGTTTTTGTTGTGTCTGCTGAAAATAGGAATTTTACAAGTTGGACTGATAATTTGACAGGCACTACAATCTCCTTTTTTGGCACATGTGGTTTCTACTGGGGTTTGTGAGGGTCTAAGCAAACCAGGGCTGACAAACTGGTGTGTTCTGGCTTTTTTGCTCTTCCTAAATAGACACCGTGTATCTTTTGGGTGTCCATAGACCATGTGCAATTCAGATGCAGGGCTTAATTTTTGCAGAATGGGAGTTTAGCAATCAAATAGGTGTTAGTAAGAGCTCTGAATGCTGAAGTATTCTTTCCCATCTCCTTTGCAGCAGCTGCCAGTGACCCCTGAGCATGTGCTGGGTGCCTCAGTCATGTTTGGGTGGCTGTGTCGCACCCATGCCATGAGAGCCTGGCTTTTCTGCAGGGGCTGGCTGGTATCTGGCTACAGCCCCAGCAGCCCCACATCCCCTGTGTTGCCTTCCTGCAGGATCCTCAGAGCCCACAAAGTGCTCTGTATAAACAAACAAACTCGTGTTTGGATGAAGAAAAAGACAGAGATTTCCTTAACTTTATTACTACATGATGTTCCTGATCCTCCCTGATCCTCTCCCATCCACTGTGTTTCCAAAGTGGCTGCATCTCAGCTTCATGTCCTAGCTCCTTTCCTACTTTGAAAGCTATCATGTAAAAATTCATCTGAAATTAAGGGCAACAGTTGATGCATAAACTTATCTTCATCATTCTAGAGAGACACTAGTCAATTTTTCATGAAATTACATAACTGGTACAGTTTTTCTGCTCTGCAAACGCTGAGCCTTATAAAAGTGTTGTTTGATAAATTGGGACAACTCAAATCCTATGAACATTACTTGAAAATATCTTTCCTCCTCACTAGAGAAACATCTATTTTTGAAGAACAAATAATGGATTGGAATGCCATTGAAATCCAAACACAATATTAGTATGTTCCTGAAAAAGAAAGGTACAATGCTGGGGGAGAATGCACCAGAGCCCTTGCAGCTGTGTCACNTCTTGAAGAACACCCAGCCTTCCTGGACTCCTTTGTCCTTCAGCATTGCCTCTTGAGGGACATGAAATGACGTTCATGGAATCAAGGACTTTTCACCAATCTCTTCATTATTTTCCATGCTTTTGTCTTCCTACCTTTCTGTCCACATCTCTGCTGGCTTTTCACTGCACACTTCAACTAATTTTTCCTATTTTGCAGATGTGGATTTTCTTTTAGATTTTTTTTCTTTCTTCACCCAACTCTATGTTCCAGTCATCCTCCTTGCACTGAACTTTCCTTCTCACACAAAATTAAAATTGATTATTGATGTTCTTATCTCCAGAAATAAAAGTTGTGAGATGGTTCATTACAGAACGTGATCCTGTCATCTACTTTCTAAATTTGGTTTTAGTGGACTCATGTATTATTTCCAATATGAACATGTATGGCAAATAGGCCTAATTTCTAGTAGGCAGACTTTATTTTCTCAGTTACTAAACTGTAAGGCAGTAACACACAATGACTTATTTTTTATTTAATTTGCAATAACATTGATAAGAAGTGNTGAAGAAAAAGACAGAGATTTCCTTAACTTTATTACTACATGATGTTCCTGATCCTCCCTGATCCTCTCCCATCCACTGTGTTTCCAAAGTGGCTGCATCTCAGCTTCATGTCCTAGCTCCTTTCCTACTTTGAAAGCTATCATGTAAAAATTCATCTGAAATTAAGGGCAACAGTTGATGCATAAACTTATCTTCATCATTCTAGAGAGACACTAGTCAATTTTTCATGAAATTACATAACTGGTACAGTTTTTCTGCTCTGCAAACGCTGAGCCTTATAAAAGTGTTGTTTGATAAATTGGGACAACTCAAATCCTATGAACATTACTTGAAAATATCTTTCCTCCTCACTAGAGAAACATCTATTTTTGAAGAACAAATAATGGATTGGAATGCCATTGAAATCCAAACACAATATTAGTATGTTCCTGAAAAAGAAAGGTACAATGCTGGGGGAGAATGCACCAGAGCCCTTGCAGCTGTGTCACACTTTCCTGTTTGTTATTTTTAGTTTTCCATTCATGCTTTTTATTTTGGGCTTTACTTTGTTTCCTATGCAGCTTCCCCTTAACTCCTGTATAGCTCTGTTTTACATATTTGAGCCATTTGGCTTCTTTTTTTTTTTCTTCAAAGGAAACCCAAGCAATTCTGTCCAGTTTCAGGAACTCATGTTTCTCTTGGCAGTGATTGAGTTCTTGGTTTTCTAAGGGCATTTAGGAAATTTATGTTGTTAGTTTTCAGCTTTTAACATATCCAGGCTCCATAAGTATAGGAAAAGAGCAGCACAAAAGGAAAGTTCAAGTATGTTCTGGAGTGTGCCCTGGTCTTTGTACCTGAAAACCACCAGCATCCAGTTCCACATTAAATTTCCAGGGTGGTACTCAATAAAAAAAGGGGAAAATAATGGGCTCTGGTGAAACACTGCATTATAAAGAAGTGGAGTTTCCCCTCCTTTGTTTACATATTGAAGTTTTTGTAATCTTGTAGAGCCATATAACTGATCTACAGAACAGAAAATGTTTTCACCTGTTAAATACATACCAAAAACACTTAACTCTTTGATAACAGCCTAGGACATATCTGCACAGAAATGGTTAGGAACCTCAGCTGATGTTTAAAAAATATTAAGTTTTCTGGGGAAACGTTTTGTTTACCCCTCAATAAACTTCATTACAAGGGAATGCACTTCTTTGCAGGTGTGCACTCAGAGAATCAGAATTCAGCAGCTACATGCTCATTCCAAGAGGTGGTGTCAAAAAACTCCAGAACTAAATCCTTTAGAACACTGAAATTGATGTCATAATTCCTGTGACTTGGTTTCCAAGTGCTACGGAGAGCTTGGGGCTGGCAATATGGATACTACCCAACAGAAAGTACAAAACCAGAGGACACACCAAAGGAGGGTGAACAGTGAAAGCATCTGTCTCCCTTCTCTAATTCTCTCATCTCCTTACTTTACAAAATCTCCACCATCTGCTGAAATTTGGCTGCTACCATGTCAAGCACAATGTCTGGCTCCCTCTGGCCAACATGAGGGTTGGCACTGCCAACCATAGCACCTTACCACCATCACATCTGGCTAAACATTGATAAAGCGATGTTTGATGAAAACTACACACAAATGCCCTGAACATTAATTAAAATAATAAAGTGGGAATAAATGAAATGAAATAATTACCAAGGCACTTGTGGTGGTTTGACCCTGGCTGGATGCCAGATAGCCACCAAAGCTGCTCTATTACTCACCTCCACAACTGGACAGCAGAGATAAAACATAAGAAAAGGCTCATGAGTTGAGATAAGGACAGAGAAATGTTACTCACCAATTACTGTCATGGGCAAACCAGATTTGCCTCAGAGAAAGGAATAGAATTAATTACCAATCAAAATCAGAGCAGAATGAGATGTAAAACAAACCTTAAAAACCCATCTTCCACCTACTCCTCCCTTCCCTTGGGCTCTACCTCCCCACTCAGATGTGCAAGGAGAGGGGAATGGGGGTTACAGTCAGTTCACCACATGCTGTTCTTGCCACTGCTCAGGGAGAAGAGTCCTTCCTCTGCTCCAGTGTGAGGTCCCTCCCATGGGAAACAGTTCTCCATGAACTTCTCCAGCCTGAGTCCTTCCCATGGGCTGCAGTTCTTCACAAACTGCTCCAGTATGGTCCCTTTCCATAGGGTGCAGGCCTTCAAGAACAGCTGGCTCCCATGTGTGTCCCTCAGAGGGCCACAAGTCCTACCAGCAAACCTGCTCCAGTGTGGGCTCCTCTCTCCACAGGTCTGTAGGTTCCTGCCAGGAGCTACTCCAGCACAGGTTTCCCACAGGTTCACAGCCCTCTTTTGGACATCCCTCTGCTCCAAAGTGGGTCTCCTTTTCAGGCTGCAGGTGGATTGCTGCACTCCTGTGGACCTCCATGGCCTGCAGGGGCACAGCTGCCTCACCATCATCTTCCCCAAGGGCTGCAGGGCAATCTCAGCTCCGGCACCTGGAGCACCTCTTCACTGACCTTGGTGTCTGCAGAATTATTCCTCTCACATTCTCTTACTCTTTTCTGAGCACAATTACATCTGTGAATAACACTTTTTCCTTCTTAAGTATGTTATCACAGATGTATTGGTATTATTCCTGGTTGGCTTGGCCTTGGCCTTGGAGCCAGCTGGCAGTGGCTTTGAAGGACATGGGGGAAGCTTCTATCAGCATCTCACGGAAGCCACCACGGTAACCTTCCCTGCTACCAAAACTTGGTTATGCAAATGCAATACAGCAGCATAGGCCATATCTGGGTCCAGATGTTCCCCAGGTCCTGATGGTGTTTAAGTCTGTACCTAGTTTGGCTCTGTCTCAGGTAAGTAGACAACCCTTGTGTGGTGGCTGTTTTCTATTGATCTCCAGGTTGGACACATAAAAAGTAGAAGGTGAGATCAGTCTCAGCTGACTCAAAGGGGCAAATACAGGGACACCTGGAACCTGATGACTTCACATGGGAAGTACATGGTAGCTGATGTCAACCCTTGCACTTGGTAAGATAAAGCCACCTTCCACTGCTGCAGTAAAGAATGTATAAGGAGGAGAAAGGACATATTGGGTCAGGCTGAAGATCCTTCTAGCCCAATATGCTCTTCACAATGACACTTAGCTACCTAACACAAACTGCCAGTCTTTTCCTCATGACCTCCTTAGGATCTGGAAGCTCTTTCCAGGGTCCAGATCTATCATAACAATAAGACAGGGGACTGTTCTGGGAAGAATCTACCAATGCAGGTAGCAGAGATGCTCATGCTGTGCCGAAAGACTCACTGGTGAATGCAGCTGTTGGGCAGACCCCAGTTTAATCAGTTTGTGAACTGTTGGTTGACCTGCAGCTTCTCATTCTTTTAGTCTGAAATAGGATGAACTGTTTGAAACCCTTGGTTTTCTGTGATCTCAAGTGATTTTTTAAGAAGGACCATCCAAACTTAACCACTGGGCCCACAGAGCTCATTTTCTGATGTGAGCCATGTAAACCTCCCAGATGTTCATAGTACATCAGCAAATCCAGTTATGGGGTTTGCATCTGCTCTTTTCATAGAATCACAGAATGGCTTGTGTTGGAAGGGAACTTAAAGACCACCTAATTCCAACTCTCCTGCATTGGCAGGGACACCTTTCACTAAGACCAGGTTGCTCAGAGTCCCTTCCAACCTGGCCTTGAACACTTCCAGGGGTGGAACATCCAAAACTTCTCAGGGGAACTTGTTCCAGTGCCTCACTAACCTCACAGTAAAGAATTTCTTCTTAACATCCAATCTAAACCTACTCTCTTTCAGTTTAAAGTGATTCCCCCTTGTCCTGCCACTACATGCCATTGCAAGGAGTTTGTCTCCATCTTTCTTGTAGGCTCCCTTCAGGCACTGGAATGCTTGCATGTTCCCTTCATGTGCTGGGAGGGTGTTGCTACCCTTGCCAAATGTCTGGGCAGTACTCTCTTCTCCCAACCCACCTCCCTGCATTCCTTCACAGGATGGTGGGTATTCAACAACCCTTTCTGGGCACTTCATATTAAACAACATTTTTAAAACCTTTTTTTCTTTTCCTTAGGCTCTTAACTTTGCAGGACACTCAGCAATGGAAGGAAGAGATCAGGCTTAAAGGCTGTTGAAAGGCTGCATTTGGAGGGCAGGCTGTACTGCTCTAACCGCATGACGTGGCAGTGGCTGGAATTAACAGGAGAAGAGAGGCTAAAGACCTTATTTATCCAATTAAGCTTGAGCCTATAATCAGATCACTGGCCACACACTGTCCTCTCTTACCATACACCGGATAAGAATTCTTTCTCAGGACTTAATTTCCTAGGAACAAAATAAAATGCCAAAAATAGCTCTCTTGGCTGATCGATGTGAACAACCTGGTTCCATGTGTAAGTTTCTGCCTGTTCCATGTGTTTTTATCCTGCAAACTACTGCATCATCAAAGTTCTAAAATGCCTCATTTTATTTATGAATTTTTTGAAACATTTTAATTATGAGACTTGTTCTTATCTTTGTGATATTTTCCTCTATGTCATGTTAAAGCAAGGAGATGATGAAAAATTTAAAAGCAACAGAGAAAGGATCATGTCATATTCAGGGACCCTTTTCTTCCACCAGGACATGAATTACTTCTATATTACATGTGGAATTTAGTGGAAAAAAGATACAAAACATAATATATGCACATAAACGGATATTTTTATTTTATACAGTATCTGCCATTTTCCTTTTCTGTTTGCGTTTGTAGACCCTAAAAGCCTTTGACTCAATTTTGCTTCCAATGAAGGAAATATAAAAAATTCCGTGACTGGAAAAGAAATAATGGAAACAGTAGTGCTGTCTAAGGAGTATAACATTGTGCAGGACTTCATACACTGTTTAGTAGCACAGCAGGAGTGGCTACAAGAAAAAACAAACATAAAACCTGGGTTAAGCATTCAATGGAGATAAATGTTATTGCATTAAACTGTATTTATTTGTGTTTATAACTTGGATGTTTTTTACTTTCCTGCATGCATTTGAACACCTTACTGTACTTTATCAATTTTTCAGACATCTCCGCTCTCTGGGATGCACTGGATTTGCAGCTAGGTCTCTGTTTTGAGTGAGAAGTAAGGTCTGTCCATTATCTTGTGCAGGGAAAGGAATTGGTGTGGGGTTTTTTTATGAATCAAAAAATGTTCTCTCTATTTAAAAAAACCCACACACAATATATCCTCACTCTGTGTAAACAATCTGACCTTCAGGTGGAATGCAGCCAGAGGGGTTATAAATAGCACTCTTAATAAGAAAGGAGACAGAAGCATCTAGAGATCAACAGGCAGTGCTCATATACGGAGGAAGAGCAGATGAGCTACCTGTAGATTTTGTGCTCTGAAAAGCTCAGATACAATTTCTGTAGGATCTTAGCTGAATCTGCACTGAGCAGATAGTAATATTTTTCTCCTGTAAACAACAACGGGGACCCTTGTGTATAACAAAAACTTTTTGACACTGTGTGGTGCTTCCTTTACTGTTTCTCAAGGCTCTTGCAGTTCTTGGTGTGTTCCCCATGGCTTCACTCATAGACAGAAAGGCAGTACAGTTTGACAGCAAACAAGAGGCAAGAGGAGGCCCAGGTTTCCACCCATGACCACACTGGCACTCTGTGCCAAAGCAAGGGCTACTGCCAGCTGTTGTAGGTACTGGATTAATGACCTACATATTGTATTGTCCTCTTTCATGAAGTGCTTTTTAAACATTTTCAAGGAAAACCTTCAGCTACCTTGTGATTTGATAAGAAGAGTGATGTCTATTAGTTTGATTTCTGGTTGCTATGTTTGGTACATGGAAACTTGATTTTAATGCAGGGTGTGCACTTTCTCTATGTCCTAGATCCTAATGATTTTAATGGGGCTCTGAGCTTGACATAGCTACTGCTACAGTTTATTTATTCTCACAGCTCTTCAAGTTTGCACAACAGTGTTAATGTTTCCTTTTCCTCTGGATAGATCTTTGCTTCTAGCGGGTATGTGCATCTTCCCAACTGTTTCTTCAGAAAGAATTAGGAGAAAATATTTTTACTCAAACAGGTATTTTTGGAACCAGCATTTTATCACACGAGTATGTTTGTGTATAAGACAGATGGTGCATGTGAATGATGCTGACTGTTATCTGCAATTAAATTTTATGGATTTCTCAAGGAACATAAATTAAATCATAGTAAGATTCTCTTCACAGCCCCTGTCCACATACCCCTCTGAATCTGCTGGGACTGTAGAGGAAGAAAAATCCAGAAGGACAGATACCACCAGTATCAGTTCCTTTTATAGTTTTCAGACATGCTATAAAAATCATTGTATGCTCTAGGTTTTATTTTAATTCCCAAACTCATTGCAGTGGCATGAAAATGCAGAACTTCTGCTTCCCTTCTCAAAATCAGGCCTGTGTCTCCTACAAAGCAAACAAAATCCTCCACATCAGAATAAAAACTGAATAGATATACTATCAAAGCTGTGTAAAAGCATCAGCTGCCCAGACACATACCAGGATAGCAAAGCTATTTACCCAAGCAGTCTTTCAGATGATTCAAGTCAATTCCATTGTACATGGAGCTGACTCACGTAACTTTGAGACCTCATTGTCCCTTTCCCTCTCTGCTTCCCTGCTTTTGATTCATGCCATTGTTTCTAGGTAGACATTAAAATGCTTTGGGACAAAGACTATGTCTTCCTGTGAGCCTACAGAAAGTAAAGTACAAAGACATACCAGTCCCGTGCAGGGCTGAGCAGACCCATGCTGGTTTGAGAAGAGCATACACATATAAACCCAGGCAGCTAAGCATGCATATGTGTGAACATGCATACCCTGAATTTGGCTATAATTACCATGCATAGTGATGTATCACATCTGTAACTCACAATCCAAGTTCAGTATCCCTGATATTTGCTCTATGACTCTAAGGTATGGGGTACACAGAAAGAAAATCAGACTAGCAGTGTAACCTTAGATATGGGCAATGTTCAGGTTGCCCAGAGGGGCTGTGGATGTTCTTTCCCTGAAGTGTTCAAGGACAGGGCAGATGGGGCTTGGAGCAATCCGATCTAGTGGAAGGTGTCCCTGCCCACGGCAGGTGGGTTGGAACTATGTGAACTTTAGGTCCCCTTCAAACCCAAACCACTCTATGATTCTATGACATGCTATGTATCCCTGCTGTCTCTATTAAAGTAGATCTTTGAACTCTTATTTAGTATTCTCTTCTTGCCTCTTGCTGGCCTAAAGTATATTTAGCCTCTCTACTATGCTAATTTGTTTCTTCCTGACTTCTTTTTTTCTAATTCTTATTATAAAAAGTTCTTCTATATATTTTTATCACCATAGATAGTTTTTCATGGCTGCAGTTAACAGGTACTTGGCAGATAAACCATGCTTCATTGTCCTCCAATTTTGCAAGATGAAATGACTTCCAGTTCTAAAAATGATTATCTATTCCCTTTCCCACATCATGGGTTTTAATAATTTTCTTTATTATACTTTAAAAGTTTACTTCTTTATACGATTTCTGTCCAGTTCTTCTTGGTAAGAATATGTTTCCTTCCATGATCTGGAACATGTGAAAAAGAAAACAGAAAAAAATAGAAGAAACATTGAGCCAGTGCTGACAGTGTGAAGCTTTTAACACTGTAGTGCAATGACCATGTCTTACACTTGTAATAAAAAAAAATGCCCCCTTGTATAATGATCACATCCTTATCTCTAAAGCACATTTCCTTTTCCTGTTTAAAGAGGAAGAAATCGAGACTCAGAGTCCTAATGTAACATAGCCAGGTTTATCCACTGAATGGGGGAGAGCTGGAAATAGACTCAGGTCTCCTGCTTCTCCTTGAGATGTTGAAAATCATTTGTCACTCTAAAACTAAAGTCTATGCTTAAGATTTTTCCCCTTGATGATGAATGAGTCTGTTTCTTCAGTGCTTCCCCAGTAAGTGCTTACAGAAGGGCAAGTATAATTATGTATAAATGGTGTAAAGACTGCAAGAATTAGTCCCCTGGCCATGGTGCCAAGTTTCCAAGCATCAGCTGAAAATGTCTTCAGAATCTTTTCCATGCCATCATGCCTTCATGAAAGGTAAATATTTTTATTTCTGATCTGTACACTTAGCAGTTTCAAATGTTTTCATCAGCCACAGGGTGCTGTCTTCTTGTTTGAAACAAATGACTCAGTCAAAAGCCATATTTGAGGATAGTCTATTATTAATAAAGAACATTTCAAAAAAGGGCAGAAATCTTATTTAAACTCATACACTCATTAGGAATGGTACAGAAAAATCTATTTATACTTTTAATTTCTTTTTAGTACTTAGTTTGTTAAAATGAGGCACCATTTTGCAAAAACCGCTTTTCTTTGTGTCTTGCAAGTTGGAAGTATAAATTTGAAATTCTATGGAGTGTTTCTGAATTTAGGACAAGAGGCATTGCTACTGAATTCACATACACAGAAACTTCTAGGAAGAAATGAAAACATGCAAATATAAGTCAAAAGCAAAGAGAAAATGATAAAGCTACATCTAGCAGTGCTTACTGTGGAGAAATCACTCATCTTCCCTATCAGGTTATGCCCTAGACAGGTTCTGTCAGTCTCATTACTTCCCTTCACCTTGATTTCCTGTTTCTCTTTCATTCCCCAAGATATGACTTCTCTGCGAGCACTTTGGTCTTCTCCCCAGCTGTGTCTCCCTCCTCCCAGGCATGCTTCTTGCTGAGCACTACATGCCTTCCATGCCTTGCCCAGTGTATTAGAATGTAATAAAATGCAATTATATTGGTCAGTGTCTGGCCTTGCCATCTGCTAAGTTATAGAAAAAAACCCACATGAAGGTAAAGAGAGTACTTTTAATTTAAATGATCAACGGATCATAGAAGGGTAAGAAAGTAGTTATAACATGCTGGGAAACCAGGCAGAGTATTGTACAAAGTAACTGTATCACACTGGATGTTCTCTAGTATCAAGGCTTGGTTTCTCTCTGACTTGGCTGCACAGTCAAGATAGATACAAATACCCTGGGCACACATTGGTGAAGGTCATACAGAGGGGTGAGAAAGCTAATGATGGGAAGAAGATAATAATGTGGCCAGGGTTTATATGACCACTAACCAACAGGCAAATATTCATATACTGTTGCCACTTATGCCATTATTAGGCAGCATTGGGCTGCCTCTCAGACATCACCTTATACTGTGTACTGGCCCTATGTAGTATAATGGATAGCTGATAAATAAGGACACCAGGAGTGGGGGAGCTTAGCAACACTCATTCTTCCACCGAGACTGTGTTGGCTCCGCAGGGATGCCCGCTAAGCATGGATGCCATCCAGCTGCTGATGATACTGGTAGTCCTGGCCTGTCTGCTCAAGTAAGCATCAGTGATAGGAAGCAATCACTGCAGCAGCAGCTATTTTGTATCCTTTCATATCCTTTTATTAAGTTTTAAGTATTTGATTCTTTTTATTCTCTTTAGTATTAAGTATTTTATCCTTTTTATTCTCTTTTGCTAGTTTGTATTGCAATAAATGCTGTTTGTAGTATTTTATGAATGTAATTATCTTTATTCCGGACATATATCCAAAATGAACTGATACAACCAGGCTGCCCCTTCACATCTCATTCACAGCCCTCCTGCCAATGCTTTGGGTAGAGCCACATGGACTGTGTGGAGGTTACCCTCCAGACCCGGCAATGTGAATGTGCAATCATTATCCTTCCTGGACAGCAGATGCCACCTCTGAGGGGTGACATGAACACAACCAGTAGTACTCTTGTCTGTGTGGGTTAAGGGATTGAGGACCCATGGAAGTAGCCTGGTAGCTAGCTGGCAAGTCCTTTTGAAATCTGTTCCTCTTGCTGCCAATCTGAAAACATCTCTTTAGACAAAACAAGCACTGGGGGATTGGCTGGGCCATGTGCCTCTCCCAGGGCTCACCCAGCATCTCTGCAGCTGGGCAGCACCAACACTGCATGGCACCCACACACTGTTGGGCTGTCTTCCTGCAGAAGACTGCCTGTTGTAGGAATACTGGCAACTTCTTCTCACCCGAGCAAGAGAGTACTTCTGCTGGCATTGCCCAAACCAGTTCAGACTGAAATGAGCAACACAGACAGGATACTCTCTTTCCAGAATAACTGCATACCCACTAAGGCTTTTATTGGCAATTTTCTTCAGGCTCACAGCCAACATTACCATGATGCACTGTCCCAGTGTGGAGTGGCAGTTTGTTCAAATCATAATGTTAAAAAAACCCATTTCTAAAGGAAAGCCCCAAGTCCTCTGCTCTCTTCTTGTTAAGAAAGAAATAATCTCTCTATCTGTGCATACTTTACTGGGATTGTATTTGTAGTTGACCAGCTTGACTGAAAATGTGTTGCTTAGCTCATGCTGATTTAAATCTCTTATTTAAAAAAGGATTTTTACTGGATGGAATTTGGGGACTTAAAAGTGCAATGGAAGAAACCAGATGGGATCAAATAAAGAATCAACTAATGATGCAACTTGGACATTCTTAAGAATTATTGTATTGTTTTTTCCTTAAAAAAGAAGCAAGTTGCCTTTGGAACATTGTAAGTTTTGATACTGCTTCACCTTTTTTTTTTTTTTTAAATTGCAGATGACTAAATTTTATGTGAAATCCAGGTAAAAAATAATGAGAAATGTACATCTCAGTGTAATCGTAATCTACTATAAGTGCAATTAGGCACTTTGTCCTTTAAAATGAAGTTCTATAAGTAAAATCAGTGCCTGTTGCTATGATTACATATTAGGTTGGATTTTTTTTTAACTAAGAACTATTAAGTGATATCTGTATCATTTTTCATTTACTCCAGAACATTGTTGGTAACATTTATGAGTGATTTTAGTTATCATAACAATAGGTAACTATAAAATTTGGAAAAAATAAGACAACAAATAAAGAATTTTCTGTTTCTCTTCATTTGTTTTTTTTTGTGTGGAGAAGAATAGTTTACTAAACTGTACTCTGAGCCAAAAATGTAAAATGATATTGGCACCAATATCTGAAAAATGTCACAGAAAAATACAGTTTAGGAAAAGAAAGAATAAATATTTTTCAAGAAGAAAGATAGTGGGGGTTTATGTTTTAAAATTCTGTTCTCTGTGGTAGATCTCAATGGCTGTGAGCTTAATTCTCCCTTGGGATAAGCTTTCTGACTGATGTACTTAAATTTAAGAATATAAGTAAAATTGTAAACTCTACTCAATCGTGCAGCTTTAAAAACACTTGGAAATTTCCCTACATGAGATGTGAGTGAGAGGATGTCAGAGATGTGGGACACTGTAATCACTTCTGAAATAAATGGAGAGACTGTCTGTACTCAAACACTCACATTTCTCTGTGAGTCTCCTGATTGCTATGACTCAGCTCACATTAACTAAGTCATCACCACAGCTGAATGTCTTCAGGACCTTGACTCTACTACAACTGTTACCTTTTCTTAGATAAAAGGTAGCTTAAAACTGGAAGTGCCAGGTTTGAACACTCAAGGCAGCTGGGTCTCCTGGAGACCTTTTCTGGGGACCTGTGATTCTGTCCCTGGAGTTGCCCTTCCCTCATTTTGTGCTGGGTTTGAGCAGTGTCTCAGTGAGACCACACTCTCCTGGGCAGCATTTGCCAAAAGCTTTCAGAGCCTTTCCCAGCAAAGTCGTAACTCTGGTATTTATATTTGGCTCTCTGTTCTAACTCCAGCCTAAATTTACCTTCAAATCAGTCAGATTTTCATACTAAGGGATGCTGTTCTCTGTTTGCAAACAAAATAGCAGATAAGAGAGATGCGCATTTCACCTATTGGCATTTGCATATCTAAAATCCCATCTGTGTATCTGACTCCTCAAGTAGTTAATATAGGCTTTAATTGCTAAACTGATACTTGTTTTGGAGTCTGAGACAGTGAGTGTATAGGCTCGGTTAAGGCCAACCTGTGTTTGCACCCTGCCTCTTAAAGGCTTAATGTATCTGCCCTTGCTCTTAACTGTGGCTGAGGCTTCAGGGCATTCATTGCACAATCTGGTGACAATCTGCAGAGAAAGCACTGCCCACTGTGTGTTCCTCTGTGTGTTTGAGTACATGTCCAAATCACACCTAGATGAGGAACAATGTCAAAAGCTGCAGAAAAGAAATTATTTTTCTCTAAAAATTATATAGGGATACCAGGGAGGGTGGATAAAACAGTAGTTGTCTGCACTGCAGTTTTCTGAGTTAAATGAGGTGAATACTCTTGTGCTTTCAACTGAGATAAATAACTCAGTATTCTTCTGGATCCTGTGTTAAAATAACATTTATACCTGTAGAAAGATTAGATATAGTGAACCAGTATCGTGAGGATAACACAGTACCCAAACTCATCAAGGAAGTACTTTACCCTGCAGATGGTGAGTGGAAGTCAGAATGGAAGGGAATGGGATAGAATTCAATAGATTATTTNAGATCAATGCCTTTTAATTGTTATTTAACCAGTAGGAAATAATAAGAAAAATATAGAGTTGTCATTAGGGAAGAAGAAGAACATGTTAAATGTCTGCTGATTGAATAGATACGTGCACATCCTGGGTGAAAACATTGTTTTCTGATAAGAAATTGAACTGTGGAAACAGAACAGACTTAAGAACTTTTAAGAAAGTTGTTTTCCAGAACTTGAATATTTATGGAAACAGGACAGGGTTTGTGAATAAGCTTCTCTAGCTAACACTGACCTTTGAACACCCAGTCTTTGACCTCCACTTGAACATTTTTCCTCCAAACTCTGACAAATATGAAAGCCATCAGCTAGTCAAACATAAAACAAATCAAAGGGCTGTGAGCATCCACCCATACAGTGGAAAAGGCATTCTAATTGGGTGTCATAATTCTGCAATGATTATTATTGACATCTCAGCTTTCCAAAGATGATCAACAACAATAGACCTGTGGCTTGGCAGAATAATAATAAAAATGCTCTAGAGAGATGCTCAAAGTTTCAAAACAGGTTTCAAATGGATGTAGCAAAGTACAAGCTGGTCTCACCATCTTGGTGGAAATGGTTCTTGAGGTGGTTAGCAGAGAGCAAGAACCACAGAGAAACAACAGCAACAAAATGTTTAATGACTCAGAGAAATGACAGACCCTTTCTCTTCCTCTCTACTCAGGACTGATCCCAAACACCAAACTAGAAGGAATGAAAAGCCTGAAACATCTCTGATAAAATGTAATTCTGACTTCCTTCCATTCTGTCTGGTACTTAAATAAGAGATCCAGATCCATGTCTTAAACCCTTACTGAGGAAGGAAGAACTGTGTTAAAACTCTGCGCATCCAAAGCGTAACTGTGGATATGACTAGGGAATTAGGCATTTCCTTATTTCTAAAACATTTTAACTGAGTTAATCTTCACCAGGTCAGCTGGCTCTGGCAGCAGGTGAAAGGATACATCAGCTGTATGAGTGAAATATTAAGCCAGATTTTAATTCAGGCCACACAATTGCTCAAGCGTAGCCAGGGCATAGTGCACAGGTACACAGCTCAGAGCTGACATCCCAACAGGTGCTGCTGAAGAGGCTCCATGTTGGGAAAAAAGGGAAAGGACTTCAGAATTTCAGACTGGGCAATCTAGAGGACCATGTGCTGGGAGAGAACCTAGCACCCAAGTTCTTCAAGGGTGATATCAGAGTGGGAGGTGAACTTGCTGGTGTGATGGGGATTTCATCTGTTAGTCTTGAGCTTTACTTTGAAAGAAAAGAACTTGACCGGGCAGACTGCATGCTTTTATGGTTTGAGGGATGAATGTGCCTAATGAACAAAATCAGATAGAAAGCTTTGTTATGGTCCACTGAATAAAACATTTGTGGGGTTTGTAATTTTTTTTTTTCCACAAAAAAAAAAGGTATTTTGCTTTGATTGGGAATTCTAGACTGATGGTGTCAGGAGAAAATAGATCTGATTCAGTAATGGAACCAACAAATTGCTCTCAAGGTCTGGGAGTCCAGAGAATGAAATGTCACTAGAAAAAACTAACAACCTGAGAATTCTTAGAATTTCCTCATTTGAAAACCAGCCAGATCTCATTTGGCTGAGCTTACAGATGAGGACAAATTCACAGAAATCCAGTGGGAGAAGGACTCTGCATGGCCATTGATAATCTTTTCACAGAGTCATTTAGAATACATGGCTTTCTTGAAAAGGAACAATTGAGTGTTTGAAGAAATCATAAAACATCTACATGCCATCCAGAAGTTGAATACTCCAAAAGGAGAAGATAATTGAAAACACCTGTGTGAAGCTATATAACCTGGAGAGAGATTATCTACAAGAGCATGAAGTGACAGGGCAAGGGGGAAGAGATTCAAAATGAAAGTAGGTTTAGATTAGCTATCAGGAAGAAATTCTTTACTGTGAGGATGGTGATGCACTGGAACAGGTTGCCCAGAGAAGCTGGGGATGTCCTGTCCCTGCCAGTGTGCAAGGCCACGCTGGATGAGACTCCAAGCAACCTGACCTAGTGGAAGGTGTCCCTGCCCATTGCAGGGGAGGTTGGAACTAGATAGTCTTTAAGTTGCCTTCAAAACCCAATTTCTATGATTCTATGATTTTTCTTAATATTATATCACATACCATTTTTGTTGACTTACCGTTAATCCTTAATGCTGGCAGCAGAAATGGAGGAAAACAACAGTGTCACACACTGAAAGCAGAACACAAAGTACCAAATCCAATAAATCCACAGCCACAACCAGGGTGTGGATATGTAGGTTTGACTGTGAGATTTTACTCTAAAGTCCAAAGCACAGTTTCTAAGAAAGATGCTATTTAACAATAATGAAACAAGAATATTAAACTCTGAGAATTTGGTAATTAACCTGAGCCGCTACATTACTTGTGAGCTTATTGCAATGATTTGTTTTAGCCAACAGATCTATCTCTTGCTGGTTGTCCTGGTGTGGGTTCTCTGGGGCATTTTGCCTTTTTACTACAATATTTCTACAATGCTTTGGAAGGTGAAAAATCTAAACTTCATGAAATTTGGTTTGACATTAAATCTCTTGGTTGTTCCACTGCAGCTCCTTATTGCCAAATCAAGATACCATGCAAAGGTTATTGGCTAGGAGTGTACCACATATCCACAGAGACACACATAAAAGTAGTACAACAAAAACGACTGTAAAAAAAGAAAAGAGCGACTTGTTAGATGCAGTAGATAACTACCCTGGTAACGATGCTGGTGAATACAATTTATATANCACAATTCCTCATCGAAAGTATTTGTAAGGCCTCCAATACGATACTCAAGGACTGTGATTAATGTCATGTGCCTGTTTATTTTTCCCCTGAGAACCTGAAAGAGTAAAAAAAAGATCACAACTAAACAAAAGCATATCAATAACAGGAAACTGTTGGTGAGAAATACCCCGATCTTCCTGTAAATTCACGTCACCACATTCCCCAGGGACAAAGGTGCGTGAACAGCATGGTAAATAATTATGATTTAATATGAGGCCTTGCTATGCTGTTTACAGTTTAACAACAAAAAGGAATTGTTTCTCAAGGCGCAAAATAAGCAAATAATAGAAACACATATCAATATAATCAGGAAATGATGATGTTATGTCTGGGTCAGCTGCTGAAAACAGATTGCAATCTATCAAAGTATCAACCTGATATCCCTGTGCAGCCCGTGGAGAAACGTCAGTGATGGGAGGGAGTCTTTCCCTAGTTTGCATGTCAGTCATCTTACTTTGATTGTTTTATGAAAGTGCTGGGGGCTGAGGTCCTGCAGAAGATTCTCCATAGCTATCTTTGCTTTCTGATGCTTAAGAAATTAGACTCTCATATTTGCTGAAAGCATCTAAAAGGATCTCTTGCATCTTGCATAATAAAAACTGAAACTAAAACACTGGAGGAGTACGGATTGGAAGGAATAGTAACAGCTGGTCTTTTTCAGGAAGATTACATTGTTGAATCTAGCCAGAAAAATAAGGAATAATGAGCAAAAATTAGCATTGCAGGAATAAAGTGGTGCCTTTCAGCAAACATCAGTGAAGACTCTTAGTTCTTTATTGAAACATATTTCAGTGAGAAATACAAAAAACACATAGGATGTCAGTATGCAGTAATTTTTCCCTACAGAAGTGGTTTTTTTAGGGATGCCAAGGCAAAATCAGCTATGCAAAAGCCAAATGGAACAATTTATCTTTGAACAGTGGAGCAACATTGGTAATAGAGGCCTAAAGCATTTAAATATACATTCCACTCTTAGCTACAGGAAAAATTATTCCAGAACATGCTTGTCAGATTTTAAAGTTAAGCAGGGTCAGATCAGGTCAAAGCTTGAACTAGAAAACCATGGTCAGGTCAAAGTTTGAACTAGAAAACAAAAAGAATTTTCTTACTGTTCCCTGAAATAGTGTTAATGACTGGGAAGATTTTCCTTTATCACTCAGGACTGATACTCATTCAGAAATGAAGCATTGACACCTGAAGTCTGCCAAGCACCAGCATCTGGGATTGCAAACATTCCCTTAAGCTCCCAAGAACAAACTAAAAAGAACTCTGGCTTTTTTTTTTGTCTTTATCCATACTATTAACATCAAAACTATGTTGGAGCTTGGCACCTATATAAGAGTCAGCTCCTGCTGAATCAGTCAGTGTGCACATGCCTGTCATGAATAGGAATCAAGGAATAAGCAGTAAGTTTTGCGCAGTCTCCTGGAATTAAAGCATATGCTTTATCATACACATAGCAAATTGAAGCTACTCAGAATTTTGTTTGTCTGTGCCTGCCTGCCTGCCTTCCTAAGCAGACCATTTCTACACTGCTGTCAGGATAATGCCAATCATCTTAACAGATGCTTGAGCTGTTATCTGTGCTCTGCATCACATTCCTTGAAGAGAAGGCTGCCAGAAACAAACAGGTTTTCTGAGAGTACATAAGGGAACAATGGACAATAGGAGCTGCTCTATACTGCTGAGTGTAAACAAGAACAAATCCCAGTTCACATGAAAAGAAAAACACCGTTTATCAAGATGTAAGTCAGTGGCTGGAAGGTTGCAGATCATATTTGGAATCTGACAAAGCATTAGAGCAGGCTGCAGACATTCAGTATTGTCAAAAAAGGCCCTTCTGGGGTTGAATCAGTACAGGTCAGGTTGGTTTTGTAAACTGAGTGAAAAATAGGAGACGAGTTATTTATTGCTAGAAAATTCAAGATATGTAATAAAATTTTTCCAAAGAAAGCATTTCAAATGTTCTTTGGATGTCAAATGAAAAGGACATCAGTTTAAAATTCATTAAAGCTGTTTGGCAGATGCCATGTCTTTTCCCTCTAAGTCAGATAAGGATGCTTAGAAAGTATATAAGGAACAGGAGAAAACATCTCTGTCCCCTCCAAACCTAAAATGCTTTTATCTCCTCCCTTCCCAGCTGCCTTCCTGTATACTTTCAGATCCCAGGTCCTGTTGGAGGACATGGTTGGATAAGAGGCAAAAGGGAGGAAAGGAAATATTTGTGAGAGCTGGATGGGAAGGGGAGGTGGTGTCAGCAATGGAATTGCAATTTTTGGAGTGCAACTTCTTTAAAATATTCTTTCAATTGATTATTAGGATTAAAAACCAAAGTTACAAGATACTCTTAAAAGAAAGCTCAGCTAAATGCAAGTAGAAAAGTTGTGAAGAATCCTCTTCTCTCTGCTGTCCCTGACGAAGAAGAAATCAGGTCTGTTATGATCAAATGGGCAAGATCATCTGTCCATGCCTATAAGCAAGCAAACTGTTTCTCTGTGCTTGCTTTCCAGCACTACAGAAAATGAAATAAATGCCAACATTTAATTTCACCATATTTTTATCACTTTTTTTTTTCAAGGTAGATCCAAAATATTCCCCATGATTTTTTTTCTCGTTAGCTCCCTAACTGAAAGATAAAATCACTTGCAACATTGTGCAAGCACATAACTGAGACAAAAGTACTTCAGTGTTAACTGCTTGTTTGACTGTTCCGTTTCCAGAAAATTGATAACAAAGAAAGATGCCACAGTTTTAATCCAAGCATTATTCTCCATTTCTGCAAGAAAAATGTGACCTCCTTGCATGCTTACTAAGAATTACTTAAAACACACAGTGAATTTTACTTAGGTACCAAAAAAAAGTCTCAGAATTAGGAAAGGACTGTGTATATCTTCCAATATACAACTGGAGAAGCCAAGATAAGAGGAGAGGATGAACCATTAGAAACATCAGGAATAAATCACATTTACAGTGGAAAATAAATCTAAGATTTTGATCTTTTGACAAAAAAGTAGGTAATATTTCCCAGGATTGAACAAAACATTTGCAGACAAATAAACATACCAACTGGTACTTGTTCAGCAAGTGCAAGTTTGTGAAAGCTGCTTATAAAATGCAGTATCTTAATTTCTGCACCTTTTTCGAATTACTCTTGCTGTTGCTTATAATATTAATGAAACAAAGTGAGGAGCTAGCAAAAGAAAAATAATGAAACTCCAGCAGGCTATGTTACGCAGTTCACTGGAATATACCTTTCTCACCACGGTTACAAGCAGCAACATGAACTCAAACGCTCAGATGGCATAAATCATCATTGCTACAATCACTGAAGCAGAACTGAAGCAATTTCTGTCTCAGCTGGACTTGGGATCTAGTTAGTCTGTTGTAAGTTTTCTCAAGTTCTCTGTGGAAAAGCAAATACCAGTGATGAATTAATGGACATCTATTCCTAAGTCTCAGTGGCCTCCAAGGCACCTCCTTTCACAATTCAAAGTTTTCTCTGCCTGATATTGCTGTCATTCCTGTCACAGAGGTGCTGGAAGGCGTGTGCCAATCCTCACTAGCAGCATAGGCAAGATTTCACCGTTATTCTGTGAATTCACAAATAGAAGTAACTGGGGACTTTGTGGTTTCTTTGGCAAACGCTGACCTCTAATTGCAAATCTTTCTGCTCAAAATTAACATAATAAGGAATGTGTTACATGCTTAGTTTGGTCACCTGAAACAGCAGCAATTAGGGACTATTAAGTTTCAAGACAGGCACAAGATTGTTTAGCTCTTTGGTTAAGACTTGTACAACTCCTAACTCTATTTTCTAGACAGGTGAACAAGATGTTAGGTTTTTGAAAACAACTGACCATGAGACAGTTTATCTTGGAACTGGAACGAGGTGCTGAATGCTCAGCTCTTTCAGGTGAGAGGGCTGGAAGCACAAAGGAATTTTTCTTTCTGCTGGAGGATGGAGAGCTCAGCCATGAACTTGCTGCATGGTGAGAGTGTCAAAGGAGAAGAATAACAGAAGTAAATTTCTCCCTTTGTTACTACTTCCATTTTGAGGACAGTTACACAGATGGGGTAATATCCTATAAAGCAGGTTAAATATCAGGGAAAGCAATGCTCTTAATGGGTCTATTTCTGAAGTCATGTTGCAATCAGAGAATGCTGAACAGCTTCAAAATACAGTCCTTGGCTACTCATACTGGCAAAATCCCAGAATGACTAGCTCTGCAAGCAAACCTGTATACTAAGGACATCTCCACAATAGGTAGATTATGATGGTCAGAGCTACAGGTACGTGTGTAGTCACTACATTAAGGGAAAAGACTCTTTGCAACATAACATGACTCAACTGTCAGCTATCAAATGACTAATCCTGTTTTTAACATGTGAAAAATTGCGTTTGTACAAAGAAAGGCCACAGACTGCCTTCTTTAAAAACTCTACGTACTTTAATATCTAAAAAAAAAAGGTATCTTTATCTATCAAGAATTACATTTTGTGACTGTCAGTGTTACAGACCTGAAGCAGAATAAGGAGTGAGTTGGAAAAAATTACAGAGACATATAAAACACACACAGTTGAATGGAGCTGATGCTGGTCTCACTGTCAGCAGTTATCAAACATTGGAATTCAGCTGGATTTGGTAGAACAACATCAGTAGGACTGAGGAGAAAGTGGGTTCTCTGTGGGCAGGCTGCCCCTCAGGAAACTCCAATGCAAGTAGTCAGGCCTGAGATCTTGTCACAAGAATTGTTTTAGGTTTGGCTGACCTCTGCCACTGTTAATGAGAAAACAGGGATAATGCGGGGGAAACAAAGGTTTTTGTAGTTCTAAGGTGAACAAAACTTCCAGAAGATGCAAAATGGCACAGATCAGTGTGCTCTGAACACAGAGTGGAATGGAGATCCATGTCTGTTTTCCTAATATGTTGTGTAGAAAAAAAAGGAAGCCAAAATAAACCAGACATGCTGTGTTTAAAAGCTAGCGTGTTTGCAGAAGGATAGCCAGAATATGTAACAATAAAAAGTATCGTTCTGTTCAAAGAATACAAACTTAGACCCTTGGAAAACCACACTTCATTGTGAGCATAGAAAAGAGGGGAGAGAAGCTCTTCTTTTTTTGAAGGGGAATGAGACTGCAATTGGAGGATTAGGGGTCTGCCTATGAAGTAATTATAAGCTCTTTGAATTATCCAGGCTTTAGGGAAAATGCTGATAGACGGTAAAAATAAATGATCAGTGAAACCTTTTCCCTAATTCTTTAGAATATTACTCTTCCTTCTCATATCTATATCCCAGTCACACATACACAGCAGAGCAGACAGGAAGGTAGAAACTCTTTCACTTCTCTTTCTTTTCCTTGTCTGCCAACATTTATTCCTCTCTCTTCTCTATCCACTTCCACAATCCCTTCTAAGGTCTTCCTGAGGGAAGTTGGACGGATGACCAGCATCCAGGCTCTCCCTGTGTTGAAGCAGCTCATGTCTGCTTGCTTTTGATTCCAGTGATGCTGCAGTGAAGAATTTCTTTTCTGAAATTGCCCTGGGGAGTGGACATATCTTTAAAGGAGCCTGAGGCAGCCAGGTTATAGTTTGGGAAGTAATTCTGGTACACCACATACCTGGCTCTATTTCTCCTCTCACAGATAACTCATGATCCTATGGTTTGGTGAAGGTGGGTCTCCAGGCCCAGCTGCTGCTGTCAACTACCGTATCACTAGATTGTCGTGACTGTATTCAGACTGTTGCTACAAGTTCAGAGATACAGTCTCAAACAAGAGTACAAGTTTTGCTAGTGCTGATACTACCCCAGCTCGGGGACAGTGGGAAAGCATAGGGATAGCCTGCTCAGCTGAGATCTTCCATTTCTAAACTGCTGAAGGGAAAAATGATCTCTATTCCAGACTCGAGCACCAGGTGATGAACAACAGCACTACATAGATCTGAGGTGAGCAGTCAAAGCTGGAAGGAGAAACTATCTTTCACAACATTTGATAAATATTTTGCACTGAAAGACATTGCAGATGAGCCATGTCATCATTTGTGATTTGTCAGAGCCTAAATGCAAATTTCTTGTCCTACAGCAGTCCTTGGTGAACACAAGCTGTCAAGGGAGAAGCTTCATGGCTCTGGATGATCTTGTTGCTATCTGTGTCTTTTGCACAGAGTTCTAACTGAATGACAGCAAGAAAACGAACTTTCATCAGTGATCAGTCTAAAAAAGATATATAGGAGTCGCATGTGGTTTCATTGCTGGAAAAAAACTGTAGAGCAACCCCTACATGAAGGGCTAGAAATGTGCAATGAAATGTGGGACTATGCGCACTGCCAGTGGGTGGGCAATGGTTATGCTTATACACAAGGTAGGGAATGGGGCAAAAGTCCAGTACCTCCCCCATGATAGTCTTACGGGCATATGACTGAAGTTGTGAAGACACTTGATAAAATGGAGTAAGCATCTCTGACACCATTTGCAGATGAGGAAATCTGTAGCTCATGTTGATTTCAAAGCACATCTTTCTCTCTCCCAGCTGCCACAGGGTCACCCAAACCACTGAAACATTCCTTGGCAGCAGCAGTGCAGAGTGAACTGGCTCCAGTTCCATTGGTCTGGACAGTGCACCAGGATACAATAACCAAACTGGTGCCAAAATGTAATCTCAGGGTTGAACTACCACACACCAGAACAAAGTGTTCACACCAGGTTTATTATAGACTGAGGGATCAGTCACACAGGATGAATCAAACATGCTCGAAGGGTTAAGAGGGTACTTTGCAAATCAACACCTTTCTTAAGGAAATTAATGGATTCATAATTAAAACAATCTTCCTCTTCTTTGTATAAGAAACCATCCTGGCTGGGAGACACAGGGAAACCTGGCTGGATGACAAGTTAGCCATAGAGCAACAAAAACTGTAGACATGTAAGGACTTGTTCCCCATGCCAGCAAAAATTATAGCCATTAGGAATCCCTTCTACTGGTGATCAAGTCACTTCGAGACCTCCCATGTCTCCAAGTTTCTGTGTGTACTAGATTAAAAATATTTTACTAAATCCCAGCCCTCTGAAGCTCAATGCTAATGTTTTTGACGATGTTAGCAGGCCTTTATGTCAGTACTATTATTTGCCTTTCCATTCAGTGCCATACCCCACTGAATTTGTGCCATCTGCTTCCTCAAGGACACTAGCTTCCATGGTGGTTTTGATATTCTCTTTACTCCAAATCTCTCCTGTACTTTCTCACGCCCTTTTACCTAGTGCAATCCTCCAAGCACCTAACAGCCAAGCCAACAGCCTAGGCTTCTAATCCTATTTTTCCAAACTCTCTTGCCAATCCTATATGATGTATGAAATATTAACCCTATTAACCATTACAGAAACATACAACCAAAGTATAGGCAGTTCTTTTCCTTTGCAGCCCAGCTTATCATATCTCATCTAGGTCTACCATTTCACTCTTTCCTTATTATTTATCAGACCCACTTCCCTAACTGTTGGGCTGTGACTGTTTCCAAACTGTCCATGCAGCACTTCTGTTACCCTAAACAAATAAATGACAATGATGGAACAACTGAGAACTGGCAGAGTCCTCAAAAAAAGTTGCAATGAGGCAACTTGTTTAGATATGAGAAAAATAAAAGAACACAACTTCTCAAAGGTGCATGAAGTGAATAACATTCACATTACAGTGATTAAAGAGCCACAATAGTGAACGTAATATACTGTGTAGTACCCCAGATTGCAGTGAGAGGTATGGTAAATCCTGCTGGTTCCTTCTATCCTATGTTATTATGCACCCACAGCCAACATTGTTCTGTACTCATGTCCAACAGAAAAAATAAAGAGAGGCTCCCATTACTTCTAATGAAAGTCCTTTAATAAGAGTCAAAAAGTCAAAATTGTGAAGGCTGTGATGGTAGCTATCCTGAGCCAGAGGTACTTTACCACGTGCAGCAGCACCTCTGTAAGATTGATGCTTGACAGGAATCCAATCCAGATATCAACAAAGGGTAGTGATTTAGAGGAAGAGGCTGTTTTCTGCATAGCAATGGTCCTACAGGTGCAAACTGATAAGTAATCTAAAAAGTAAAGCTGTACAAAACACATTTGCAAATACATCTTTTATAATACAGGCAGTAAGAATAAGAGTATGAGTATGATACTCATATGAGTATCAGCGCTGGAGAGCTGTAAAGACACCACTCATTTCTAGTGATGATATAGACAGAATGTGAAAAAATACCAGATTCTCAACCAAAACATTAACAATGACACTCAGGGCAGTTCTCATTGATCCAGGATTCACTTGGTGAAAGAAAGATGAATTACTATTATTGGAAAAATCCAAACCATTTGCATGGATAAGTGAGAAAAACAGACTAGGAATATAAATGGTTTTCCTAGAGCAAAAGAATTTAGCCAAATGAGACTGAGTTGCAGTCATGAAGGTTCTGATCAGAAGGAGTGGCACAAAAAACTGCTAAAGCCAAAAAGGATTAGTGAGACTGCACACAACAGTGTAGTAGAATGCAGAAATCCCCCACCCAAACTCAAAACTGTATATTTTTTTTTCCATCTAACTACTTTTATTCAGCATTCTGACATATATTCCTTGTAAAGGAGCTGCTTCACTGTCTGATCATTATATGATCTCTAACTCAGCCATTTCATGGAATGAGATGATATTTTTCACTTACCCTAAGAATTTAAATTCTGCAAATGTCTTGAGAAAGACCATGTGCCACTGGCCTGGAAGGGAAGCTCCCTCCAGGGAGTTGCATTATCTCTTTCAGTACTGAAGCCAGGACCATGAAAGCATTTTCTTTAGCAGCCTCCCTTTGAGTTCCTCTGCCTCCTTTGACCTGTACAAAAGCAAAATTCTAGTCTCCTCCCTGTGCAAAGATAACTTGCATAGTTTTGCTGTAGTTGTGTTTCTGTTTTTTCTTTGCTGGACTTTTGGCTGACTAACAGCTGCTTTGCTTTGGCAGATAAGGGTGAAGATCTGTTTCAAGACTCCCAGTTCTGAGACATTATCTCTGAGGAAGCTTCTGGAGTTGGATGTTTCAAACAGGAACCCTTGAAAGAAACAACCTGCACCTTTCATACAGATTTGCAGAAGAAAGGACACTAACCCATGATGCTTAACACTGAACCTGGGGCAAAGGAATATTCCTTTTAGGGCTGGCATGAAAGTTCTTGCATATATGTAAATCAGTAAATACCTGTGTTAAAGAAACACATCTCCACATAGTGAAACAGAACAAACAAGCAAAAATAATACAAGCTAAAGGCAACATATACATAATAATACAAAAGGGCTACTGCATCATTTGGTGCACTGCCCAAATTTGTTATAATAATAATAGCTTGACTTCAATAATACTTAAATGTAAGCTAATATACTGATTATTATATTCTGTAAATTAAGGAATTGAGTTGTTAGGAAAATATATGAGTTTGACCTGTGATTAGGAAAGATCACAGGGTGAATATCCTGTGTGTGCTTGCATGTATTCTATAGGGAGTAAGGCATACTCTACACCATGGTAGCATTGTTATCTACACTTATGCTTCTTTGTGGCACGTTTTTTTCTAAAATTCTATTGCTTTAGCAGAAAGAGCAGACTTTAATAGTGTAATTGAGCAGTCATGACAGTTCAGGCGTGAATATGAAGCCAGCAGATCCTTCACTGCACAGCCTGCAGATGTGCACAGCTGCAAACTGATGTAACTGGGCCTTACCACCCACAGAGAGAAAAAGGAGGATGAGCATGCCTAAGCTTTTACCCCATGAAGAGCTCAAGGGAGAAAAGACTGCTATCTGATGTGCTTACATAGCTCAGATTTTCCTCTTATCCTGGTAGTATTGCTACACTGGGAACCTCCATAGGGCTGACAATGGAAAGGCACACTATTGCCATGCAGGCAAAAGGCACCACTACCAGTATCATTCCACCAGTTTTTTAAATCTGAGGCCTCCAAGCCCTTTCTAGTAGCAGCTGCAGCCTCCTGTGTGGAGTCCCTCAGGTTATGCCACTGTAGCTGAAAAAAGGGAAGGTTTTAGTTTGCTGGATGACCTGTTCCTGAATGCAACCTCAGAGCTCTCTGATAGAGCTCAGCCAGTGCCAGGTGAGGAGCAAGGGGTGATCATTCATTCTGTGAGACCTTGGAGGGTGCAAGAAAATAGTGAATACATGAAGCAGGCTGACATCTTGGTTTGAGGCATGGGCCCCCAAGGGGAAGAAAGGAAGCACTTGGATCCCCAGCAAATGCCTATGCCTTCACCTTTCTTCATCCAGAGCAGACAGCCTTTAGGCTTGCATGTTATGATCTTCCACAGCATGATGAGTATTCCAAATCCTAGTGGCAGAGGATAAACTATGATTCTGAGGTACTGAGGACTACCAGTACTGGGTATGTGTGAATTTCTCTTTCAGGTACCCATAATTTTCAAAATTGTTAATGTGGTTAGGAACATGAAGGAACCAGCATACCACCGTAATTTCTGAGATGCACCAATTTATTTTTGGGTGATGTATTTTCATTGAAAAGGTGGTGCTGAGTGCTGAAATGATACTGATTTCAGTAAAAATTCAGTTGTCTAACTTGAAAACTCAGAGCCACATGGTCTATCTTACGTTTTCAGCTGGGGATCACAAGAAGAACATAGCTTTTGTAGAAGAGGTTCCTTGTAATTTAAATTACCAGAACAATAATGTAAGAGGTTAATTTTGAATACTGAATTACTCTTTATTGAAAAAAAATAGTCCTTATTGAAATGCCCTTTCTAAAATTCACTTCTGTTAATGAATGTTTGCAAACTTTGAATTTAGACTTTGAACACTGTTTGATCCCATCTGAATTGAATGGCTCCTTCATTTTCTCCGGAAGTTCTATTTCAACAACATTCTCATTTATAAGGCATTATTTACTTGAGGAATTGCTAACAGGAAAAAGATTTTCTTGCAGCATCAGGACTCCCTCTAGTGTCACTACAGATAGGATTTTTTGGTATCTGTATGGATCACTGCAGGTTTGTGTTTGCTTTTGGTGAGATAACAGAGCATACAACCATAACTTACTTATATCTGAGATGTTAGGAGATATTAGAAACTTTTGGTCCACTACTCTGCACCTCCATTCAGGAAATCCAAGTTGAATATTTTCCATTTGACACAGTGTAGCTAGTGTTCAATCTTTGCCATTAGATTTATCCAAGCATGGCTTCTTAGTGGTTGTTATTTCCCACAACAGCAATTTCAGTATAATTTAACCAAATCCAAAGATAGAAGTTGTTTCAAAACATGTTGAGAGCTTTCTGTGGTTTTCTCCTGCTTTTTTTTTTTAATTGTCTGAAAGCCTATGGGAACTCAAAGTCTTGGCTGCAGCAGCAATTTGCAAAGAGTATTGCTGATTGAAAATTAAATAGAAATTAATCTCAAAAGTGGTTTCTAGTACCACATGAATCTCCTGCCTTCTCAGAATAACCTTTCTCCAAACAAATCCAATAAAAAGAAAGTAGTAGACTGATAGGCTGTCAGATGCAAACAAGCAGATCTTCATCATTAATAGGAAAGGTTTTGTCAACTGGTTGCTTGGTTTTTCACATATGCACAGAAGTATCCGGCACTGAGGGCAACTACTGGATATACAGCTGACACACAGGAAGGATCCTACAGAACACAAACTGGAACGTTTCATATGCTGCATCTCTGTCTCTCTGACTGCACATTTGGAATATTTTGGTGAAGGAAACAAATCCTGGTATGCTTTCAGGACATAATAAATCCTTGTGTAACAAAAGCCAAGTAGTATAAAACAGGAAAAAAAAAATTAAAAAGCAAACCACAGAAACCTGGGAACTGCAGAAACAACACAAAAAAAATCAGATCTACATTAGTCCTGCTGAAAGCAAGTAGGACTCAGGGCTGGAAAATCCTGAATGACTGAAAAAAGTAGGGTTTAAAGGCATAACCATTTAGGCCTTTCTCGAGATGTGGCCTTTCTATTTTCATGTCTTTTAATGTTTGCTTTAAATGACCATAGAGATTTTGAATCACAGCATCACAGAACAGTTGAGGATGGAATGCACCTATGGGGACTGTACAGTCTCACCCCTCTGTTCAAAGCAGAGCCACAGCTGGTTCCTTAGGGCTATGCCCTCTCAGTTTTTGAATATGAACAAGGATGGGGACCCCCACAGGCTGTCTAAGCAACCTCTTTTAGTTCTTGAACCCCAGTGTGAGGAATATATTTTAAATGCCATTTCCTGCATTTCAACTTGTGCTTAATAGTGCTTGTCCTTTCACTGGATACCTCTGAGAAGTCTTGCTCCCTCTTCTTCAGAAGCTCCAGTTCCCTGTTCACAGACATTGGTAAGATTTCCCTGAACCTCATCTTCTCTGAGCTGAACAATCCCAGCTCTGTCAGTCCCTTGTACTGTCTCAGAGCAGATTGCCTTTGACCGGACAAGAGGCAACCTTGAAATAAGCATGCTAAAAAGGAAAAAGATAACTTTGTTTAAGGAAAATATTAGTGCAGTGACTGCTGTGCCACTCACTAGAGACTGATTACTTTTTTGTGATTGTATTGATGAAGCCACAATTATAGATTTTAAATTTCACATACCCTAAAATAATTGCATCATATTCCCAAATTTCATCCTATACCATGAATCACAAGGTATTTCTTTTCTGTTCTCTGAACTCAGACCTGCAGGTGGTGACCTGGTCCAGCTCGTATGTGCCCCCTGCTTGCACGGCATCCTGCATGTGGCCTCACCAGGTGTACAAGTGATACCAGGGCTCACACACTCCCTGTCCCAATGTCTCTGCAATTAGCCCCAAAACATATGTTAAGTCAGACATGTGTAATTCATGAACAATGCAGAGGCAAAATTTTCCCCCAGGCTTCCCTGCTGCAGCACAGAGTTTTGCTGATGCACGCTTAGATCTGCTTTTCCAGTTTCAGTCATACTATAAATAATTATCCCACATTAGGTCCTCTTTTTGTCCTTCTCATTTATGTCTTGGACCGATGTCTTTCAAGAATTCCTTCTCCAGGTTTTCATCAATCTTCTTTGAGTGCCAGTCTGAAGAGAATGATGTTTACCAGGGCTCCACCTTTGAAATCTTTAATAAAGCCTGTAAGTGGTATCTGGGGGAATATCACTCCCTGTGATTTCCCTCTGGGCACAGATCCCCCCTCCTGCCAAAAACATTATTCTAAAAATGCAAAGACAGCAAAGCCTGTCAAAAATTTCTAAAGAAAATGTAGACTAAATGATGACTGTAAACCTCAAAGGAAGAAGAGAACCAGACAACTGACCCAGAGAAGAAATTCATGCCATCATCTTTATTTCTTTTCTCTGCAGTTTTGAAACATTATCTCAGTTACTTACTCTGCTTGCTTAGTGGCAGATTTCAGGTCACAAATTCCAGTCCTATGTGTAAGGGAGTAACAAAAAAAATAACTGACCTGTTGAGACACGTTGCAATGCACCCTGCCAGCTGATAATATCAGAGAAAATTTCATGACTCCAAGGCTGTTGCTGTCATGGATGATTTATGTAACTCAAGGCATGTCTGCATACTCGAAGTACAGTAAGGGCTTATATATGAGGGCTGAAGTGGGCTTTTTAATTCTAAACTGAAACCTTATGCATTCATGTGCAGTGATGAGGTGTGAAATGCTTAACTTTTCCTAATTTAGATCCTGTCCTGGTTGCAATATGACCTTATCACCCTCTACAATTACCTGAAAGGAGGTTTGAAAGCAGGTGGGGGTCAGCCACTTCTCCCAGGTGACCAGTGACAGAGCAAGAGGACAGTCAAACTGCACCAGGGGAGGTTCAGGTTAGGCATTAGGAAGAATTTCTTCACAGAAAGGGTGACCAGATATTGGAATGGGCTACCCAGGGTGGTTGTGGAGTCACTGTTCCTGGAAAAACTTGACGTGGCACTGAGTGCACGGCCTAGATGACACGGTCGTGTTTGGTCATAGGTTGGACTGAATTATCTCAGTCTTTTCCGACCTGATTCCGTGATTCCGTACTTACTGGAGCTTCTGATCCCATTGCTTGGTCTACCTGTTACACGTTTCTTCCCTAAAGCACTACGATATGTTTCTTTTCTTCATGGATGCAAACACTTCGTGGGACGGGGCTCCAGCCAGGGGTGGGGAAGGTTTGGGGGTAGCTCAGAGCAGCCTCCCCTACAGGCTGGCCATGCACGGAGAGAGGGAGGGAGGGTACAGTGGGTGAGCGACTGGCAACATCTGTAACCCGCGTCGGGCAGGTCCCTTCCGAAACACGTATGAAACCCACACCATCCGTGCTGGGGGTGGTCGGGGCTGAGTGGCGCCGTGTGCCGTGCCAGGCCAGTGGGGCCGGGGCTGGGGGCGGGCCGGCGCAGGGGCTGCGCTGGGAGGAGGGCGGGAAGGAAGGGAAGGAGGGAGGAGGGAGGAAGCCGTCCCGGGACAGCGGGCGGGCAGTGTGG
>VWZD01004422.1:89538-117284 GCA_013396695.1 Sakesphorus luctuosus
GCCCTCCCGGTGCGAGCCCCACAGCCCTCTCGGTGCGAGCCCCACAGCCCGCCCTGTGCGAGCCCCACACCGCGTCCCCGCGCCCCCTCCTGCCACACCATGCGGGAACACGACATAGCCAGGCTTTCTAGTGAAAATAAAGACAACCCAAGCCATGTGGGTGAAAACTTCTCACCCCGACCCCAGTCATATTTGTGATATGTCGTGAGGAGAGTTCTGAGGCACGTGCAAGAACATTCCCTGTGATTCCTTCCCCGGCTGTCACGGCTGTGACCGAGTCCTCCCGATGTCAAGTACCAGCCGGTAACTGCAGGGGTCTGGTTTTTGGCATGCAGCTTAAGCTGCCTTATGTCAGGCTTTTCAGATGGGCCAAGAAATCGCAGTCACCTCACTGGTGGTGATGCACCGTAAGGTGCAGGGCCTGGGCGGACACCAAAACCAATGGGGCAGCCAAAAACTTAACAAGCTGGAAATTCTGTTTCTTCTTGAGATACTACCTGAAGTAAATTATAATTTGAGTACCAAAGACTGGTGATAGAGTTTGTTATTAAATATCTTTTTGAAATAATGGATCATCAGGCAGTTGAAGAAGTGCTTTTTTGTGCTCCTTGCAATTCCGCGTGAGATGAACCAATTGCCATAACTCTTCCTTTAGAAATACTGAGTGTCTGGTTGTTTTCTGTGATTGTGTGGTGTCTGTTTCACTACATGCAAAGGCTAGCTAGAAATTAACAAATGCTTAATTGCAATTTTTTTAAAAAATGGGGTTTAGTTCATCAGAAATTAATAAAAGCCTAATTGGAGGTTTTTTTGAAAGGAACAATTTCAGGTATTACAGATGACATACACCTCTCTTGTGTTTGCACAAGAGAATTTCAGTGCATGGAGCTTTAAGTGATTTTCTCATTGCTTGTGCGAGCAAAGACCCTGCAGGCAGGATGGGTGGGGGAATGTTTTTATTCCTGATAGAGAAGTCTCAAAGCTGTCGAGGATGTCAGGGAGATTAGATTGCCATTGAACCAGCAATCTCTAGCAATAGCAGCATTTTCTTCAATGACATGACAAAAGGTATTGCCCTGGATATGGCTGGTAGTAATGTTAGGCCAATCATTATTTTATGGCTTGCTGTTGCAGTAGTGTGCTCCATCCTGGTGTTCCAGGCAGTGCAAGGTAAAGCCAGAGGGTACATTTGCAAACCACCTGGTAGGCACATGAGCCTGCTGCTTTTTGTGCTAGGTGCACCATCCTGTGATTCTCTGGCTGAGCTGCCAGGTGAGTTTGTTAAATTTCAGCTCTTCTCTCTTACTTGAGGTGCTGTTAGAGCTATAGCCTCATCCAGAGAGAACCTAGTGAAAAGGAAAACCAGTTGAAAGCTGAAAGGAAAAAAAAGCCACTAACTGCTTCTTAACAGGCAGTGTACTGAAATTAGGTGTTAAGTGGATTTCCCAATTCTTCAGTTTTCAGTGAGTTTCTGTGATAGAACCAGAAAATTATGTCAGTTCCATTCATTTCACATTCAGTGCTTAGACTACAGGACTATCTTTTATCTGATAATATAGAAGGGTTTTAGTTGAAAGGGGCCTTTAAACATCATCTTGTCTGGTGTGTAAATAATTTGTAGATGCAACACAAGGATATTCTTTGTGCAAAATCACTGTACATTTTAGATAAGATTTTTAAATGGAGACTGGACGTGGGACTGAGTGCCATGATCTGGTAAATGGACTGGAGTTGGAGCAAGGGTTGGACTTGATGATCTCGGAGGTCTTTTCCAACCCAATGGATTCTATGATTCTAAGAGGCTTATAGTGTTTGGTAGTGTTTAATGTACCCACAAAATCTTGCTAAATTTTGCACTGAGAAAGAGTGAATCATCTCTGAGAATTCCCTTTTGGGTAATGGTTATATTAGCCTTAAAGGGCATTCCCAGTTAATCTGGCAGCTTACTGTTCCTTGTTCATTTTTCCCATGTTCCTTATGTGCTGTTCATGTCACCTGCTACCAAATTAGATAAGACAACAAAAATGTATTTTTTCATTATGAAGTGTCCTGTTTTGCTTCTGTTTTCCCCCAGCCTGTCATTCTGCCACATTATTTCTGCTTTTTATTCTTATAGAAAAGCTTCATTGATTCTTTGGGAAAGCCCTAGGCATATTTATAGTGCAGAATGTGAGTCCATGCAGTAATTCCACATATATTCTTTAATCTTTCATTCTGCCTCTTTTTTGAGAGAGAGCTTGTTACACTGTGTTCCTGGAATCTGGAGATCTTTCACTAATATTTTCTCCCCTTTTTAATGTCTCCACTTCTGCTGTAAAAGGCTTAAAAGTTATTAATATCACAACAGATTTATATTTGGTATTAATAGGCTCTGAACACTTGTTTCCATCACTCAAATCCTATCCCAAGGGAGAATCTTCGCACTTTATTTATGTTGTAGGTTGCAACCTGTTTTTCCTGTGGTTCGGAGAAACAAAGTTCAGACTTGTATCTCCATCTGTTGGGACCTGTGTATTTTATCTTAGTTACAGCAGGAGCTGTTAGGACTCAAGGTATCTGTCATGGTTTGCCTACCTTTTAGTGCATGAAGACTCTTAAATGAGGCTTCAAATTGTACCGCTGTATAGCTGCAAGTATTTTTACTATTTGGAAATGTGCCTTCACCTCTAGACTGTACAACTCCTCCACCTCTTACTGGAGCACCATAAAAGACTTGTTTGTTCAGAAGAAATGTCAGGTATGCAAAAAGCTGTTCTGTTTTGAGTATTGAGGGACAAAGGGGGACAAAGCTATACTATTTTGGCTTCTTTACAGCTCTGAAGTGAGCTCTCACAGAACGTGTTTAGTAGTCTGATATTAGTGTGAAAAAGTATGCTCTGCAAAATAAGAGATTACATGTTTTTTTCACTAACTGCAGGAGGAATGGGCTGTGCCCTTAGGCAGAGCTTCTACTTGAACATTCAAAATAGGAAAGTCAGAAACATGCCTAAATTTGTCAACAGACAGGTAGAAAACCACTGTCATCTGAAAGATTAGTATTTTTCTGAGCTATCTGTGCCAGCTGATTTCTGTTCCCTTTCCAGTTTTATGAATGAGCTGCAGGGGATAAACTTCAAGGTGCAGATCTCAGCTGGCTAATGGTGCCTGATTCACTCAAGTTACTAAAACAGATGCTGCCTCTAGACACACGAGAGCTGATGAAGCCAGTACCTTACCAGTCACAACTGATGTATGTTCTTGTTGCACTTTGTCAGAGTGTGCTGTTAGGATGGATGAATTAATCTTTATTCTGACTTTGTGTTTTTCATATAGCAAGTTAAGTACCTTTATTTTCCTGAAGTGACATTAGACATTTGGAGTATCTTGGGAGGGATGTGCATCAAGCATCTACCAGATAAGGATGTTCTCTAGATTTGGGGCTCTGACATAACAGCGCACCACAGGATAACAGTAACAGAGGTAGCAGAATGGAAAAAGCCAGTGAATTTATTTTCTTCCCTCCCTCTTCTTGTTAATTCCTTTTCATACAGCCAGGCTGTATAACTCATTGATATGGCTGATTATTGATGAGGCCACTGCAAGAGCTGTGGTCTTAGCTGAGGAGTTACTATGACATGGAAGGGACTTGTCTCTGCTTCAGACAGCAAAGAAGCCAACAAAGCACTGCCCTTTCAGCATTTCTGGAGTTTGGAGAGGATCCTGGCCGAAAATGCATAGGCTATGTTAGAATCAAACCTTTACTTTTGTGGTTTTATCTTTAATGACTAAGTAGTGTAATGGACTCCAGGCCTTTCAGTAAAACCAGTTATATATAGTTGTTTTCAGCAAATCATCAGTTTGCCTGAGCAGTTGTACTTCTGTGGCCTAATTATGACAGGTATTGTAGTGTTAAAAAGAAAAGAGCAATAAATTGGTTGTTAAAAATAAACAAGTGCTTTTCTGTACATGAGAAGGATTCAGGATGTCTGAATATACTCTTAAGTGTTACCTACATTGGTTTTCCTTACACTTCAGGTTTCTGGTGAAAGCTGTGTCTTTAAAGGGCCCTGGCACTGATACCTCCTGAACACTTTGACTAAAACATTGACCAAGAACTGTCTTACATGAAACAATGGCATTTTTGTTTTCTGCTTGAAGATCAAATGATATATTTAATTTTTTTCATATAAAAGGGTGGGTATCAAGGGCAGAAAAAGGGTCTGGTAAAATGTCCCTCTTTTTCATCTGGCATGAATGTAAAAACAATACTGGTTTACATATGTATAAAACTCTTTCTGGGTTACTAGTTCAGGCACAGTAGTGAAAGCCTTTGTATGTGACTTTCTTTGGGACTAATGTACTAAAGGTATCCAAAGGAGTAAAGGATTGAGACATCTGGAGATTTTGCTGTTTCCTGTCCACAGTGGAGACCAAAAGGAGGTGAGTGAACTTGAAGTCTGCATTAAATTCAAATTAAAAAGTGAATGTGGAATTGCAATTCCAAGATGATTGTTCTTTAAGCATTGCTGAGAAGATACTTAAATCTGAAACAGGAGATATTGATGGAAAAAAAGAAAAAAATCCATTCTTTCTGTTAGCTGTTTGGACTTGATTTTGTTGTTGGACAGATGTTCCTCACTCATGATAACTTTGTAGTGAGTCCGAGTTTGGTTTCTTCTAGATGCATTTATGGGGTTGTTAGTTTGGCAGTGGAGAAGATAGGAGGCTTTTATTTGTTTGTGGTTTGAGTACAGAAAGAAGAGAAACATTATTCAAGGTGTAGCTGTTTCTTGAATTAGATGATGTTTTTAGCTCTGGAGAATGAAAGCTGAACAAAAATACAAAATGCCAACCTAGTACCACCACTAAGTGATGAGTGAAGAACCTTTTACTCTGTGTCTGTGAAGGCTTTTGCTATACGTGAGCCAGTTTCTTGTGATTACTTCAAAGAAAGATGTTATGGACGGAGCAGGTCAAGAATCTTCAGTAAAATGACTTGAAACAAAATTTTCAAAACTTTCACTTCCCATATGAATGCTACATGTTATGATGGAAATACAGGGAAGAATTTATAGCCCCAGAGATGAGGATTGGCTCTAAGGGAGAAGGAAGAGAAATGGGGACCACAAATGAGTCAGCAGCTCAGGTTGAGAAGATCTTTAAATTTGGATCCCAAGTGATTATACCTCTATTTTTTTGAGCCTTTGTGTATCTATTTCCCTGTCCATAAAGGGACATTAATAATTGACGTTGATCTGACTGTTATTCTCAGCTGCTTTCATGTGTCTTTTTCATTTGAGTCACAGAGATGATACAGAATAGGTTTCCTGCTGTCTTGGGTTGAGCTGGCAAAACGCCAACTGCCCAAGTACAGAGAAAAGGGTCCTCCTCCCCCCAACCAGCCAAAGGGAAAAAGAAGAGGGAGAAGGGGAAAAAAACTTACAAACCAGGTTTATGCTGAAACTAACTATATGTATTTATACAGAAAAGAGAAAATTAAGAGAAAACTACAATATAACACACTCTTACACAAGTTACATATAACTAGAACCTCCCACTCCCCAATTAATACAAGGTGTATTACTCTAGATCCATAAGCACTCTAAAAGACATTCAGCAAGAAACAGAAAGAGTAACAACAAAATGTTTCTACTTCCCTGAACTCAAACAAACTGCAAGCACTGGCAGCAGCAGCAAGGCCTAAGATAGCAGAAAAGGTGTAGCACATCTTCTCTGCACCTCAGCCATGGTGAAACTGAACTAAGCCACACCCACACACTGGATTTTACTGCTATTGAGATGATGTAAGATGGTGTGGAATACAATATTATTGGCTAGAAGAGGTCAGCTGTTAGCTAGCCTGGCCCAGCTCAAGTCAGCTGACAATTCTAGGCCTAATCTGAATTTTTAAAGCCTAAATTTAGGCCCACCTGGCTAAACCCATAACACCTGCCCAGGCACTCCAGAGGAATCTTTACATATATGATATACTGAATTCACCTATTCTAGCAGCAAGAGACCTTCAAGGCTGGTATTGCTGGCTGAACTCTACTTATTTTCTCTAATGATGTGATTAATGTCAGATGATCCATGACAAAATGTCCCTATTTCAGGAACACCAGATTAATTTTGAGGTCAGCCATAACATGATTTCAGCCAGAAATCATTCAAAAAGTGTCTTCTCTAGAGGAACCTGATTCCTGTACTATAATAACGTGCTTCTTAGTTTGATGGGTACAGAACGAGAAATGATGCCAAGGCACTGTAAGTGGTCTTGGCCTAAGATCTCATTTAGTGCTGGATCAATGCCCACCTGCCTCCCCCTTCAGTGTAGGATTCTGACTCTGTAGAGTTATATGGAAAGCAAAAGCTTTAACTTATACTTCTTTTTCTCTTTTCAGGAAATTCTTATATAGTATAAATATCAAACTGTTTCCCAGTAGTGCATGGCCAAATATTGACTTTGCAGCTTCATTCTAGTTATTCTACATTGCACTTAATAATCCATAGTTAAATTTATCTTTCTGCTCAATTGCTTACCGAAAATCCAATGTTTTTTCCCCACATACTCAAGTCTATTGAAAATATGATGTATTTAAAAGTAATTTGCAATTTCCGTGAGCAATCATTACTTTGCATTCCGAAATTCAACTAAATTTGGGGGCTGTGTTACAGTGATCATAATAAACTTTTAGGATGCTGAAATCTGTGAAAAATTTTGATTTGTTAATTTCTGAGAAGCTTCACTGATAAACTATAATTAATCTCTTCTATGGGGGTGCTAGGATGTAATGTAGCAAAATGAATGTAACTGCTTCTTGGAGTCTCAGTAGGGTGAGGAGAAGGGTCTGTCTTATCAGGGTGAAACCTTTTTGCACCTGTAACGTTACATTGATGTTCTGATGTTATCACAATGCTGAAGGAAATGTAGTCTTCTACTGGTTAAGACAGGTTATTTCAGACAGCTGGGTTACGTTTTGTGTGATCTTCAGGAAGTGTCTGGTTTAACTACAGCTGGTAACTAAGTACCACACAGCTGCTTGCTCAGTCCCCCACCCCATGGTGGGAAGGTGAGGATAATCAGGGAAAAAAAAGTAAAACTTATGAGTTGAGACAAGAACAGTTTAAAATGTATTAATAGAAAAGGGAGACAACAAGAAGAGAGAGAAATAAAACCAAAAACTGACAAGTGATGCACAATACAACTGCTCACCACCTGCTGGCTGATGCCCAGCCTCCCCCCAGTTTATATGCTGGATATGTTGGTTTGTGTTGTGGAATTCCCTTTGGCCAGTTCAGGTGAACTGTCTTGGCCGTGCTCCCCTCAGCCTCTTGTGCACCTGTTCTCTGGCAGGGAATGGGACACTGAGGAGTCCTTGACTTTGGGTGAGCAATAATTAGCAACAACTAAAGCACCATTCTGTCACCAACATTATTCTCTTACTAAATCCGAAACACAGCATTATGCAGCCAGTAGGAAGAAAATTAATGCTATTCCAAACAAAACCAGAACAGGAGGACAGTATCTCTGTGCATCACTTGCTGAGATGGAAGTGAGGGGACTCCTCTCCCTTACCTGTGCTCTGTGGGGCTGGGACAGTCTCCTGTGGTCTATCTGTGCATTAGATAGTGCAGTGGCATTCCTAGCCACTGCCATAATACAAATTTAGCATAATATAAAAATTAAAATATTTAACCTGTTTCCTTATTAGTTTATAGGCTCTCCTTATTAGTTTATTAGTTTATAGGCTTATTAGTTAGTCCTTTCTTATACTGTTTTTTCTCTCTAGTTCTGTTATTTCAATACTTGCTTTAAAGGGGAGGTCTTCCTTTATTAACACCACGGAATAACATTTCTATGTACAACAGATTGCATAGGTTCTCTTAGCCTAAAAATTTTGTGTAAGACCTGTGAGGTGTATTACAGCTATTTGATAAAAGATTCTTTTGATCTAGAAGTATACTGATGGGGGAGAGTTCCATTTTATTCCAATTGGAACCAATTTTTCTGTACACAGTGGTGACTCTTCATTTGGAAGAAGTGTGTGTACTTCAGTAATCTGAGGATTTTTCTTGTGTTTCTCTGGTTACTTCATATGACTTGGTATTACATAGTTTTTGGCTGTGGGGTTTGCTGAAATCTCATTCTTATGGAAGCTACCTAGAATGTTTATATATCCTGTTGTTACAGTAAAATCAAAAGTGAGCAATTCAGATCTATAGAAAGCCCTGTGAGACAGCTATCAACCAGAAGCAGCAAGGAGCTCAGCTGCTGCTGGCTGATAGGGAGGAGGTTGCTTCCCAAAAATTCATGTATTAGGAATACACATGACTCTGCAGGTGCATGAAAATAGCCAGGATGAAATAATATAAACATGGGACTTGTGAGAGATAGGTTCTAACCAATTGAGGTATCTAGTGTGGTGGTGTGTAACTCTTTTAGCCAATAAGCTGTAGTCCTAACCCGATATAAACTGTGTGCTATGTCTAATAAAATGTCTTCACTGTGAATCTCATAGATTGTGTGGAGTCCAGTTCCTCTGCCATTTATTTTTAGTTTACTTTAATATCCAACAGCAAATTTTTAGATACTATTAATGATTATATTATGAATTACCTACTTAATGAGATCTTTGATTTGTCACTCTGTGCAGAATCCAGTACGGAGTGTTGAGTTAAAGCCACACTTCATAGGAGTCATCAGAGTGTATTAGATTCTGGAAGAAGACAGCTCATATAGGGACTGTAACAGTTAAACCTCAGAAATCCTTTGCATTGACACTTGACTTTAAAAAGGAGAAAGTTATTTCAGAATAAAGCTAAAAACTGCAAAATAAATATTTAACTGGTGTTGTCCTTACAGAGCTGTGTGCAAACACAGCTGAAAGCATCATAAAGCCTGGCAAATATAATTTGAAAATAGACACATCTGAGGGGAAATAAAGGTCAAGGATCAACATGAAGGAATCAAAGCTCTTAAGTACATCAAGAACAAAAACCCTGCACAGAATGTGTGCAGCCAGTTGATCTAAGTTATCAGTATAAAAGAAGCACTCAGAAAGGGCATGGCTACTGCAGAGAAGGTAAATTAAATGTTTACTGCTGATTGGGAAGATTCCCAAACTGAAATTCCTTTTTTTCTGTGGTGGAGGTGGGGAAAGAGAGTGGTTGACCTAAAAAAACTTGGGGATGAAATAACTTTCTTGCTAACGGTAATATCTGATCTCATACTTTGAACTCCCTGGGTACCTGAAGCCTGAATGGTGACAGATTTTATGCCAGTATTTAAAATAGGAATGACCAGGGGACTGTAAGCCTGACATCTGGACCTGTCAAATTTTTTAGATAACTATAACAGGGGCTAAAACTGCATAGGTGAGTAGGATCAACTTGGGAGGAGTCTGTTAGATTTCTCTAAAGATAGATTCTGCTTTACAAACCTGTTGGAGTTTTCTTGATGGGGGTGGACAAGGTGTCTAAGATTTAGATTTGCAAAAGGCTTTTGATAAAGTTTACCATCAGAGGCATTTGAGCAGCCATTGAATAGGAGTGCAGGGCTTTATATATTAAGTAAAGGAGTAAGTTGGAGGAAGGGTAAATGATTAATTTATTTTTTTCATGTGTCAAAAAGGAGTTACCAGCAGAGTTTTTGAGGATTTGGTCTTAGGATCTATGCTGCTCAATATAGTAATAATGAGGATAGTAAAGGCAGTGAGTAGTCAAATGAGAAAGCTTACAGGTGTTACTGTTCTTCAAGGCAGAAAAGAGGGGAGAAGAGAGTGAAGGAGGCCTGTACAAAACTGAGGGACTGGCCAACAAGACAGCAGGGATAGTTGGAGGCTTAAAACAGGAAACAAGAGGGCACTTCTGCCTGAAAAAGAGGGCTGAAAATGTATGAAAGAATGACACAGTTGGCAGGAGACCTGTGGACCTTCTCTGCAGAGATGACAGAAGATGTCTCTGACAGAGATGTAGGAGTACGTTGTAGATGAAGATATTTCCAAAGAGAAACTAGAGGACTGCTTCAGAAAGAAAGTCTTTGAGAGCTACAAAATAGGCTGAGTATGACAAGCTCAGGAGAACACCTGAAGCAAATAAAAAATGGTTGAAAGAATGATTGATTGGAAAGATATTATTCAGAATAATTGTAGTGTTCCTACAATTCCTGTTCATCAATGTTGCATGTAGAATACTGGCCTATATTTACTCTGGTATGGCCATAAGACTTATTTAGTTGCTTGGACTGGCGAATTTGATATCTGAGATTTATTTTAATTTGTACATAAATATGTGGAGAGTAATAGAAATTCTTTACGTACATTTAGCTGTAAATTAGAAAAAGAGATTTTTTGTGTGTGTTTAGATTACCTGTTTGTTTTCCTTTATTTCTTTCAGCATCATTTTATGGTGGTAGCTTTGTGGAGCTGAACGTGGCAGAGGCATCATCTCAGACATCCTTTCAGTTGCAGTTTCGAACAAGCAAAGCACAGGGACTGCTTTTTCTTGCAGCTGGGAAGACAGATTATTGTTTAATGGAGCTACGGTCAGGATATGTACAGGTATGCTTTGTAACTGTAGCTAGAAAGGTATTTTTAGCCTGTATTGCTCAGTGGTTTTCTCTAAGCTGTTATGTATAACAAGTCCTAAAGTTTCTGTTTAAAAAAATGGAAAAATCAGGAAGTGTAGTTGATAATTTCAGAATATGGTCTTTATTGCTTACAATTACATCTCTATAGACTTTGAAATCTCTAGATTTTAAAATGAAGATCATTGTGTTCAAATCATGAGATTCAGTAAAGGCAGAATGTCAGATTTGATGATGTTATTACAGAAGAAGTTTGGATCCAAGTAGTTGTTTTTCTGCAAGGTAGAGTCTTGAAAGGCCATCATCAGTTGGATTTTCAGGAGCTGGACTGCAGAGGAGTCCTCTCCTGTTTCTACAGTTATTTAAGCTGTATTTTATGATGGCAAGAAAACTGATACAGAATTGTAGTGGGATTTTTTTTCAATTGACAATTGTATTTTGTCAATTATGTGCTTAATATAAAAGTGTGTGAAAATTAATGTATTAAACTATATACAAATATATTTAAAATGCCACTTTGGATTTTGATGGTTAAAATTCTGTCTCTTGCAGTTAAGAATTAACTTCGGTGCAGGGGAACAAGTACTACATTCTCAGCAAAGATCTCAGCTGAATGATTTAGCTTGGCACCTGGTTGAATTACATCATGAACATGATAATGTCACATTGGTAATTGATAAACATGATAAAACTAGTACAAAAATGCCTGGAATTCTCTACAAATTAAACATTGATTATGGATTCTACATAGGTGGGACTAGTACATTTGATGCTCCCTACCTTGGTGGAGCACTACCCAGTTTCCGAGGATGTATTGATGGTGTGTTGTTCAACAACAGAGACATTCTGATGCCTCTGAGACCTTCTCCTGCCTTCAAGAACATCCATGAAGTTTCAGTGGGATGCAGTGATGAATTCTTCGCAGGTGAAGAAGAACCCATTAGTTTCTTCAGTTCCAGGTCCTATGTTTCTTTCCCATCATGGAATGTGGATGATGAGGGAATCTTTGAGTATACATTGCAAACCTCAGCTGCACGTGGCTTGCTGCTTTACCACTCTGGGCAAGCGGGAGATTTCATTGCAATGGAAATGGAAGATGGTTTAATTAAAGCTTATGTTGGAAAACATAAACATAGAACCCATCTTTCCTCTCGTAGGTCAGTCAATGATAGTCATTGGCACTACATCAAACTGAAATTTACTGCAGAATATTTGCAGCTGACATTGGATGAAGAAACTGTGAAAAAATCATTGCCTCCCCACAGTAAGCTGCCACTTCTGAAGGGATTCCTCTTTGTAGGTGGTGTAGATCACAGAACACGGTCAGAAGTAGTTAAGTTAGAGCTGATTTCAGTATCTGGGAAGTATGCTAGAGGAGGATCCTTCAAAGGTTGCTTAAGAAACCTGAAAGCCAACTCAGAAAAGAAATCGCTGAAGAATGTTTTGGTGACTAAGGACATTTCAGCTGGATGTGAAATGGAGAGTGCTTTTAACACAAGTCTTTTAGAGGTGTCTGTAAAGAACACTACTGTGAAAGCAGACCCAATATTTGCCTTTTCCCACGAAAGCTCTGTGCCTCTGGACAAGGAAGACAAAAGTCACCTTTTAGTTCTGAGTAGCTTGATTGTGCCAGAGGGTGGACAAGCTTCGCTGGAATCTAAGCATATTAAATTCAGCTTAGACTTTGAGAAATTAGGAATTCATCAGTCACAAATTCTTTTCGAAATAAAGGAGCCACCCTCTCATGGAAACTTGAAACTAAATGTGGGACCAGTGCAGGAGGTACATACATTTACCATGCAGGATGTGTGGCAAGGAAAGATTCTTTATGTCCATGATGGCTCTGAAGACACTTATGATCATTTTAATTTCTCTGTTTCTACAAGCAGTGAGAAGATTGTGCCTCCATATTTGCAAGGAAATGAGCAGCATATGTTTAGCATTATTGTCACTCCAGTAAATGATGCTCCTGAGATCACACTTCCTGAGGGAAACTTGCTTCTTCTATTAGAGAACTCAAAGAAACGTTTGACTAGTGACCTGATAAAAGTTATAGATAAGGATACAGGTTCTCAGGATCTCAGTCTTTCAGTCCTTGGAAATTTGAATGCAGATGCAGGATTTTTAGAAAACTCAAAGCATCCTGGAAAAGCTATTACTACTTTTTCTAATGAGGACTTAAGAGAAGGCACTGTATTCTTTGTCCACACAGGTGTCAAGAACTCAAGGGTTGTTCTCAGGGCAAGTGATGGTGAGAAGGTGAGCAACACTGTTGTGTTACGTGTCATGGCAGTTCCTTTGGATTTCAGAGTTGTCAACAACTCAGGAATAAATCTACTCCAAGGCGTTACAGCTATTATAAGACCTAGACATCTGGCAGTTGAAACAAATGCCATCCTCCAGGAACTGGAGATACGGTACGAGATCACAGAGCCACCACAGTTTGGTCAAGTCCAAAGGCAGCATTCAAGGGGGGAGTGGAAGCAAGTCAACTCTTTTTCTCAACGCTCTCTTCAGCGCGGCCGTGTGAGATACTGCAGCACTTTCAAAGAAATTCAGCTGGAAAATGTTACTGACCAGTTTAAATTCAAAGTTAGTGTAGAAGACAGAGTCAGTGAAGAGTACACATTTCCAATCGAAGTGAAATGGTTAAGGTACAGTTTATTGAAACATGCTCCTCTAAAAATTGAAAAGTCAAAAAAGAAGCATTTAAATTCTGATAATCTTTTTGCTGTGGTTGCAGATGTAGAAATACCTGAAGAGGAGCTTCATTTTAAATTGCTGTCTCTACCAAGGAAGGGACAGGTACTGCTTAATGACCAGCCTTTGAAAAAGGATTCAGTTTTTAGCCAGAAAGATATTATTGATCAGAAAGTGGCATATGAATTAATCAGCAGATACCATGAAGACAACTATGACACATTTAGATTCCTCATTTCTACAAAGTATCTGGAATCAAATTTATATGACTTTGAAATCTACATAAAATCAGATTTCAGAAACATTATTTTGACTAACAATGGCCTTAATGTTACTGAAGGTGAAGGAGAGTTAATAACAAGCACAAAGCTGTTTGTGCAAACACCAGATAATAAAACTTTCCAATATAAAGTTATACAGTTTCCTAAGCATGGGAAATTAAAACTTATTAATTTTTCAGGCTCATTCCAGAATAGCGACAATCTCACAACTTTCACTAATGAAGATATAACTGATGAGCACCTTATGTATGTGCATGATGATTCTGAGACACTGTGTGATGAATTTCTTGTCAGAGCTTCCAGCAAAGAGTCAGGAAAGTGGGCAGACTCTGATCCAGTAGAACCTTTGTCAGTAGAAATTAGATTCAGCATTTCTATCCAGCTGAAGAATGATGAGAAACCAATTCGTGTAATTGATAAGATATTTGACATAGTGAGAAATGAGCAACGATTATTAACTTTGGCAGACCTTTGCTATCATGATCCTGATTCTGATTTTGATGATGGACAATTGCTATATACTAGACGTGGTATTTCCAATGGGGACTTGGTGCTAACTAATGATACTTTGCATAGACTCTACCAATTCAAACAAGTGGACCTGGAGCAAAAGCAAGTCTTGTTTCTACACCATGGTGCAGATTTTGGGCGTTTTGTGCTTTTCGTGACAGATGGCAAGCACTATACTTCTTTGCTTCTGGAAGTTAATGCCTCTGATCCTTATGTTAGGTTGGCAAATAATACAGGATTGTTAGTTCAAAAAGGAAAAGAGGAAATTGTTTCAACAGCTAACCTAAGTGCTACTACAAACCAAGACATAAGAAATGATCATGAGCTTACATATGAGATAGTCTCTTTCCCAAAATACGGAAGAATATATGTAAATAATCTATTGATGGATTCCTTTACTCAACTTGATCTGATAAAGGGGCACGTGACCTACAGACATGATGACAGCAACAACCTTATTGACACATTTAACTTTACAGTCCATGCTAGAGGTGTTCATCTGGATGCTGAAGTGCAGGTTCACATATATTTGGAAAGTCAGCAGCAGCCACCAAGGATTGTGAACAAAAACAATCTCTTGGTGGAAGAAGGAAAACCAGTTAAAATCAGTAAAGGGAAACTGCAAGTAAGTTCACATGTTGTCTATTCCTCCGGTCCTGTAGCAAGTTTTCCTTATTGTTTTTTTCAGCTATTGCTCAGTGTCTTTAGTTTGTGTGTTCGTTTCTTTAACTCCTTTTGATTACGACAAATATGATTGCATTCTGAATGCTTAATTCTGGAAATACTGGCATTAACAAACTTCCATTTATAGAAAGGAAAGCTGATTATGTTAAAGAAAAAGAATTGCCCACAGTCTTTTCCTTTGTTACATATTGGTGCTTGAGAAAGTTAGGATTTGGAGATGCTGCATGTATGTATTTGTTTCAGTTCTAACAATTGTGGTACTTCATGTACCATTCTTAGTTGAGCTGGTGGGAAATACCAAGGCAGAAAGAGTTTTGGTTCATTCAGTTTGGAGCTAGTCTAATTAAAACTGTTTGAGGACTACATCCAAAATTTTAGAAATACAGAGTCACAAACCTGGGGCGGTTTCTGTTTGGTTAATTCTTCCCTGCCTATTATTTGTGTGTAGTTTTCCAGTAACGACCACGAGAGGGCTCCAACAGCACGTTGCTGTGCTGCTGTTTCCTTGTTTCAGGCAGGGATGTTTAGCTCCGAGGCCACTAATTCCACAGTGTGTTCCTTTTCAAATTTACAAAACATACTTGAGGTTACAAAAGGCTCCCATACCACCTTTATTTAACACGTGTCTGATTAAGGTATTGTATTGTTTTGGAAACTGTGTAACCCATTTAAGGACTACCAGTTTAGTTAGGTAGACACTCCCAGGGCTAAAAGTGAAAAAATCAGAAGAGAATTGTACAATTTCTCCTGTTTGCATTTGAATAATTTTGGGATATTTCCCTAAATTTAAGGTTGTTCATGAAAACAGTTCTCCATCTGAGATTGTGTTCACAGTAAGAAAGCTTCCAGTCCATGGATACATTCGGAAGTTTTCCTTGGAAGAAAGTTATCTCAATTCTGACCAAAAGCCAGTTTTGAGCTTCACACAGCAGGATATCAACGAAGGCAAAGTCCAGTACGTGCAAACAGTTTCTGACCAACTAGAGGACCATTTTTTTCTGGATGTGACCAATGGTGTCCGAACAGTGAGTGGAATAGAGATCTCTGTAGACATCATCCCCAGAATGATTCCACTGGAAGTACAGAACTTCACAGTTATTGAAGGGGGCTCAAAAGCCCTGGTGGAAGACTATCTAAAAATTTCTAGTGGACATTTTGCAGGACTCAGCTGTGAATTCCTTTTAACTGAGCAGCCAAAACATGGGTATGTTGAAAACTCTCGTGTTCCTGGAAAAAAGTTAACCACATTTACCAGAAAACAGGTAACACATTTAGATTTGCTTTGCTGTTGCCATGATTAATTCTTTGTATTGCTGAGTGCTGTGGGATTTTTTGGGAGGTGGTGAATTTGAGCTTCATTCTGATCTTGAGTCTAAGATCCTTCTGCACTTTCTAGCTGGTCATTTGGAGTGGGAAGGGGAATCATAGTGGTGAATCACATCACTTCCCTGTGTGCCACTCTTCATGTGTGATAATCACAGTGGATTGATGGCCCACTCACATGCAGGCAGAGTTGTAGATACCCTGGAAATGTAAGACAACATAAGGCTGTGGGTACATTTTGAAAAGACCAGAGGATATGGTATGTAGACTGAACAAGGAGGAAAGCAGAAAAAAAGTAATTGTTTTAAGGTTATGCCTTTGCTCACAGGCAGCCAGCATATGCATAATATGCTGATTTTTAGTCTTTTAGCTCCAAGAAGCAAAATGATATCATAACTCACCTTGTTCTAACACTGTGTTCAGTTTATAGATTCCAGGAAACATCTTGTTACATAGAGTGGGATTGGATTTTCTGTTTTCCCCTCAGGAGGAAAGGGAAGTGCCAAGACAGGCAAGATACTCTGGACAGAGGAATGGACAGATGAGCAGTAAAATTTACTGTTTTGAATGTAGAAAAAGATAGAGGTACAGATCTGATATAAGCATAAATAAAATCTTAGAAGTCATAAAATGATTACACAATAAATAGAAGGGTATGACTAGACTTGAGTATTTTTCAATGTGACATTTATTTTTTTCTAGCCTCTTTAGTTTATCAGCGTGTTGTATTTTTCAGGTGGAACAAGGATTAATCTACTATGTTCACGATGGCAGTGAAGAACTGATGGACAATTTTACTGTGATAGTAAATAACACGGAGTTGTGGAAACAAAGTTTGCCCCAAACTATATTTGTAACTGTTACTTCAATAAATGATGAAGCTCCTGTTATAAAAGTTAACAGAATTCTTCAGGTATGTTTGTCAACATTTTGAAGTGCTAAAATTATTTGTGTTATTTCTGATGCCACTTAATGCACCTTTCTTAACAGAGTATTAAGTTTTTATTGGCTGAGATAATCAATATAATAAGTAACAGTCCTGGGATTTAGAGAAATTAATGTTAATGAAAGAAGGCTGTACATGGCTAATTTGTATTTAGGAAGATTCTAGTTATCATGGAAAACATTTTCTGCTCTTGTAATATAAATCTTATCTAGAAGGCTGAGTGAGTGTCCTTTTAATCTTAAAGTTACGTGAAGTCTCTTGGACTGATGCAGTGATTGTGGGGGTGGATGGCTTGCACCTGGTCATTGTTGTGTTTTAGTGGTGTTTGCTGGGATGTCTTGAGGGCTATCCATGAATGTGTAACTTAAAAAAAGTACCAAGAGTAGTGATGATGAGGATGCCATGTTCTCACTATTGTCTTTGCACAGCCTTCCTACCCTGTGTTCCATGCCATTAACTGTACTAAAGGGTCAAACCTGCTGAGGTACATTCTGCTGCCCTGCTCCTGTCTGGCTGTCCCAGTGGGATCGGACAAGAGAAAATTGACTATGTATTGGGTATTCCTTGTACAAAACAGGAATGTTCCCTTCTTCAAAACTTGCAAATAATACAGTGCTATCTGTGAAAATCTAAGGTGTTACATGGCATCAAAATATTGGTGCAGGCACTGAAGCTTTTACCATGTGATGCTGTGAGCTGAAAAAAGTACATGTTAACTTGTTTCTAAGTGCCTCCTCCTAAAAATATTTTGTAGAAATTTTAAAAATTGTTGACTGATGCTAACTTTTACTCTTGTTAGCTGAGTTTTTAATCTATTGATCTTTGGAAAAAATAAATCTACTACTGATGTCTAAAACTGGCTCATAAAAGAAAATCCCTAAGACTCAATTTGTGAGTTTTATCAGGCAGCATTCTTTTTATTAGACGTTGGATGCATGAGAATCTTAATTTCTTCTGAAGTGTGCATACAGAGTTACAAAAGCCTCTTGCTTTTATTTAGTTACCTAATTTACAATTCAAAGCATTATCTAATACTGTTACACCCACTTCCAAAGCTATCCTTCCCTTAGTACCACCCTCGTCATGCCTCCCTGAGTTGAGTTCAAGGTCTTGACTACCCTTTGTCTTCTCCTCCTCTTTCTCATCCTCATCATCTCTGTCCTGCTTGGAATCATTTCAAGGTTTCTGGGCCTTCTGTATAGTTTTGGCTAGAGTTAAACAGTGTGCCTATTACATTTTTCTGGATACATTCTATGCAAACTAAAATCTTTATCCATTGAAATCCTTAATGAGAAACATTAAACTATATTTCAGAAATCTAATACAAAGGTACTTACCTAAAGTGCTATGAAAAGGGCTAAAAGAGTTAGAGTAAAATGTATATAATTTAAAATTAAGGGCATCACCACTACTGTCACTTAAATTTCAGTGCATTTTCAGATTGATTCATTAAACAATTAATTAAATTATTTATGTATATAATTGGTCTTTTTTGTGTTATGTAAGCACTTGGTAACGAGAAACAATTTATTATGGGCACTGTGTCCCTAAAGTCCCCATTTCCAGTCTGAGATCTTATGGGTAAAAACAAATTAACTGACTCCAAAAAGCAGAATGAAATGAATACTGGGGTCTGCTAATGAACCTGTGGTCTCAGTAAACCACTTGGGAGACACCAAGACAAAGAAAATATTTAGGAATAGGTTTGGAAGAAGCTAAGCAGTATATTTTGAGATGATTATAACTCTGTGTTATGTATTTAGCCTTTTCACATTAGAAAAGACATAATTTTTTAACAGTGATAGTATTGTGCAGCTTTGCAGTGGCAGCCGGTGGTCTGTGATAATCTGCAGATGCCGACAACAGAAGACACCCTGCCCTGTGCAGACACTGCTGGTAGAGGGACAGACTCCCTTCACAAACATTTGAGTGGTACAGAGCAAAACCTTCCCTGGTGGAAGTAACTGCAGTGGTGCTGTACAGACACCAGCACAACAAACAGCAGTTTGTCTGGTCACAGGGAAGAGGACAATATGTCCAGTCAGATTTTTCTGTCTCCATTTTGGTGAGCTGCTAGCATTGAACTGCAGTCTGTTAATAAAACTAAGGCTGTGCAGTACATGGCAATGCAGCTTATGGATTTTTCTAAAAATATTAGTAAGTCTGGGCTTCCCAAGAACAACGATGACAGAGCTCCACCTGCTGAAGTTGTTCCTCTCCACTGGGTGGGCAGTTTGCATACCCAGAACCAGGATGATGCCTTTGTGCCTGTGATTTTGCTAGTCATGCACAAGCTATTGATGAAACATAACCTTTGTTTTTGACCAATATGCACACACATGGTGGATTCATATGCAGTCTAAAACAAACCTGTCAGTAAAGTATATATTGGGAGGCATCCACTGAGATGATTCTTCCTCAGATCAAAATTAGATATCCTGAGCTGGTGGGAGAAAATATGTTTTACTTAGTCCTGCTAAATATTGAAATGAGATAGACACTCCTGTGTAGGATGGTAGTATCTGGCCTCATGTTCTAGCCAAGCAGTTTGTGCTCCTCAAGGACATTGCTAGTGGTGGATGCTGAGTAATACTGAATTACTCCATAAGACCGTTGCTTTTAAAAATGTGTTAGCTCTTTCATATATTTTGTAGGGTTGGAAATGTGCAAAACTATAAAGTGAGGGACCAGTACTGTGAAAACTAAAGTCCAGTAGGACCCTTTGGGTTGACTGAAGTTCAGCCCATCATAAATTTTTCAGGTCAGAATATAAAAAGTTAGAAGGAACAACTTACAATTCATTGTATCTGTGGAGAAACAGCTTCTGTGAGGAGCTGCATTATATAATATAGCCTTTGATGTTGGTGTGGATATGTGGAAGTTAATTTTGGCCATTGTCATGGGCTTCAGACCAAATGCAAGAAACGGTTGATCATCATGCTGAAGGAGTACAACCCCAGCTCCCTCACTTCAGGCATCCATAACATCTCTTCTTCAAACAGCCTTGACTGTTGTGTCTCTTGTTATCAAGGTTATGAACACTATGGAGTGAGTTTCTGGGTGACAGCCAGTCAAATATTTTGGGAGTTGTATTTTTTTTAATCAAGGAAGTGAAAGTAAGTGAAGGTTCTAGGTGGGTTTTGGTGGGTTTTTTTTGTTTGTTTGTTTTTCCTTAGTTGAGAACTTATGGTGTAAGGTATGAGACACAGAAAGTTTTACTGTTATGAGAGCTTCTGTAATGTATGCTGGTAATCCTTGCATTTAATTTAAAGCCTTTCTGTTGAAACAAATTTGTGAGGGATATGTTTATTTAAAACATATGTTACCAGCATTTTAGGTATAATTTCCTAAAATTCCCACAGGTTCTATGGACATCTGTTTTTTCCTGGTTAGGAATAGGTAAGGAAAATAGGAAGTTTTTAAGAAAATTACCGTCCTGGCATTATTTGCTGCATTTATGTATGAGTTTAAATGTATTTATGGGTACCAGTGCTGTGAAAAGACTGTAGCCTACTGTTGCCAGAAGAGGGCTATATTTTCCTAGAATCAGGATTTTTAAAAATGCCACAGATTTAAACAATGATGGGTTTTGTTGTTTTCTCTAAGTCACTCACTACAGTGTTAAAATGGCTGTGAATACAGAGTATCTTGTAGGGTATGTGGCATGCAAGGAGATACTGATGAGCTGAATGCTGGAAGTAGAGCAGAATGAATTATTTCCCATCAGCAGGGTCATGAACCCTTTTTTGGACCATGCCTGTGGAATGTGTTAGGCACATGCAAAGCGAATGCAATGCTACATCCTGAAAGTTCAGATACAGTTTTAATGGTGTTATTCAAGGACATCTTGGTCCCAGATATGGAAAATGAGATGCTTGTGCAATTCCTGTGGTATTCTGTCTTTGCTTCCCTACCACTCGTCAGCTGTTAGATCTCCTTTCATTCCTCAAGGATCATATTGCAGGTCATGTACAGTACTTAAAAAGCATTGTGTGTTAGTATGCTGGAAAAACAGAATTAAGTACTGGCATTATAGAAAAAAATGCTTTTTTTTCTGTAATTAGAAATTATAATTCTTTTTTCCTTTAGTAAGGACAAAAATGTTAAACTTAATGAGTCAGGTGCTATGTTTCCATGTTCTTTGTGTGATGTTTTATCTGCATCTACTGAGATGAGTTAAAGGATCTCAATACAAAACCTGTGACACTGGTGTGGTTATTTGGTGTCACTCACTAAGTCACCCTTTGCCATTAGTTGTCATCCTGTGTATTCATAGGTGTCATTCTTTATCAGAATTTGATATTAATAATTACATTACAGAGAAATATTTATTTTAAGGGTGAAAATAACTATTTGCTGGTTGCAAGATATTTTCTATTATAAACTTATTTTTCAAACTGTAGTCAAAAACCCACTTAATTTCATTTTAGTATCTCTTTTTCCATGGCACTATGAAATATGTCCTCTATTGAAGTATGAAGGCAAAAATCCCACTGGTTTTCCAAGGTTTTCTACCATGATTTTTATTAAAAAGTAAAATTAATACTTAGGGAAAAATCTGTGATTGGTATTTTGGTTTTGGCAAAGGTAAAATGCCCATTATAAAGTACAATTTTTTTCTCCTCAATGATTTGGTGTGATGTTACTACTAGATATTTATCAAGTGTACTAAGACCTCAGGATGACAGGAAGGGGTGATGCAGTGTGTGTTTTGAAGCTCAAGCTGAGGTATTTAAAAGCGTAGGCTTTCAAGATTTTATGCTATGATATAAATTCTGCATGGAATTAATTGGTGTTGAAATACTGAATATTATTCTTTGTTAGTACTTTGTCTGTGATTCCAAATAAATACAGCAGAGATGAAGACTAAAATGGGCAGTTCCTAATCCTTGCCAAACAAGGAAATTACCCAGTAAGATATGGATGAAACTCAGAAAGCAGTCCTTCTTGCTTGAAAGGAGCATCTTACAGTTTCTCCATATCTTCAGCTGAAAAAACAAAAAGGCGATTCATATCACCATCATTGCATCATAGAATATTAAGGTTGTAAGGGACCTTAAAGATCTTCAAGTCTAAGCTCTCCCTGCCAGGAGCAGGAACAACTCCCACTAGACCAGGTTGCCCAAGGCCTCATCGAACCTGGCCTTGAAACACTGCCAGGATTGGGGTATCCACAACCTTCCTGGGCAACCTGTTCCAGCATCTTAGCACCTTCACAGTAAAGAAATTATTCCTAATATCCAACCTAATTTTTCCCTCTATCAATTTGTATGCTTATTCCTTGTTCTGTCACTACAATTCCTGATGAAGAGCCCCTCTCCAGCTTCCCTGTAGGCCCCCTTCAGACACTGGGAGGTTTCTGTGAGGTCTCCATGCAGCCTTTTCTTCTCCAGGCTGAACAGCCCCAAATTCCTCAGCCTGGACTCCAGTCCTCTTATCAACTTTGTGGCCCTCCTCTGGACTTGCACCAGCAGATTATTTATTAGAATTAATAATGGTTTTTATACCATCTTTCTAAAAACTAGGTAGCTATTTTGTCTGGAATCATTTCCTTACAAAGTGCTAAGCAGCTGTTGAAGTTGTTGGTTCTTTCATCTCCCACTGGACTTAGCACTTCTGTGGTTTGTTTGGTGCACTAAAAAAGGGTCTTTTAGTTCATGTTCTTAGGAGGAAATAATGCAGCTACAAGAAGTGTTCCTTTTGTATTAAAGTTTTTTCTTCTATCTTTTCTGCTGGTGAAAGTAGAGCAGAATACCTTGCCTGCTGTGAAGTACATGACACTACTATTCATGTGTTTGTGTTGGAAAGGAGCTCCTTGACTCTGTTGTTACAATACAATTTTTGTTATGTTTCTAAGAGTTTAGATTGTGCCTGACAAACAGAGCACTTGTGCTGCAACTATCTGAAACTAACTGGTGTGGGGTGTGTTTGCTTGTACAATTTCAAGGTCTTGTATTTTGAACACCATTTGCCAGCATTAACTATTCCAGTCTGTCATCAGAGATTTGGATGGACAGCAAGAAAACCTTTCTTTTAATTTGTGTTATGTATCTTCCACTGCCATCACCTCCCCATCCCCTCTATTTCTTTTGTATGCATTTTCTTTCTTTATTTTTATTCTTTTATTTTTCTAGGTCTGGGTGGGTTCAGTTGCAGAAATAACTATTGATGACCTCTGTGCAGAAGACAAGGATTCACCACCATCAGAACTGGTATATTCCATTACTCCACCTAGCAATGGGCACTTGGCTCTGAAGTCTTCTCCACACAAGAGCATCCTTAGTTTTACCCAGGCTCATATAATTGAAGGGCTTCTGGTATTTGTACACAATGGTATGTGATTTCAAAGATACCATGTCTGCTCCCAAAATACTGCTCCTATTCAGTATATTTGCGTTTGTAATCCTTTACAGATCCCATTGTACTGTCACAAGATCTCAGAGACCAGTTATGTGGTGCATGATCTCACAATCTAAGCAGGAAAGGGTGTGATGCCTACTTAAATGTGTGCTCACTGGGGAACCTTGGTGTACTTGTGGTTCGTTTGATAGCAGCCTTTTTTCTGAAAGCAGTTTTGTGGTAGGTAAATGTTGCCATGCAGCTTTCAGAGATGTGAAAACTTTTTTTAGTATTGTCATTGAAGCCTTTCTCTCCTGCTACAGTGCAAAACTGTTTATGGACAGTCTCATAGGCACCTGCCATGGTCTGGTGGTGGATGATGAAGTTGTGGTTCATCTTTGTGATATCAGTGTCCCTTTCAGGCTGTGGAGGAATTCAGCTTTAACCACTGACTCTCTCTGCCAGTGTCCAGAGCTAGAGATTGGGTGTTTTGTGCATTTGGGGGAATGTGTGGTGGGTAAAGGAAGAAATCAGGGCATCTTCATGCATCCTTGAGTGGTAGTGCTGGGAAGCCACAGGAATGAACATCCCAGCAGCGTTCCATCCAGAGGATGAAGTAGGAATTTTATAGGGTGGTAGCTGCTTATTTCCTGCTCCAACTTTATTGCTATCACCTCAGCTGAAAGAAGAAAGTTGTTCTATAGAAGGAATAAACCATTGGTTTTTGATGGAGGCAGAAGAGGTACAGTGCTCTCTCACCAGCCCTGAGGCAGACTGGAATTCCAGTGCTCCCTTGGGTGCAGCAGGCACTCCAGATCTGTGCTGTCTCTGTGAGGTTAAAGTGCTTTGACTTACAATGCAGTGTCTTGCAGAATGTATATGTGTTGCTGAAGTCACTTGACAAGCAGTTTCTGGTGAGCGGTAAGTATCCTGCTCAAATAATGTGGTCAGGAAATGAAAGGTCAAGAGCATGACAAAAGTGAGCCAAACTGTTTACATTGTTCCAAGGGAGACTTTGACATGGAAAAACCCCTATGGTGGTAGGATAGTGGTAGTCTCAGTGTGACGAAATTAATCTAGTCCGTGTTTGTGAAATGGCAAATGATTATCTGTAGTCTTAGGGAGTCAATCTTAAATAATAAAAGTGAACAGAACAGAAAATTTCATTTCCCAGTGAGTGGGAGCGTGGCTTGTACAGTAATTTTTTAACATGAAATTGACTGGGTCTTGAGTTAGGTCTTGCAGCTGGTCTATCTCTGCCATCTGCTCAGTCAGCCTCATGGCCTCCAATGTGTCAGAAAGTACTCTGGATATTTTACTTCTTTTCCTTTCTTGGTCAGTGATTTTCTTTCCTCCTTCGTCTTGAACTCTTTCTGGAAATGTACTTGTTACTCTTATTTTCTTGATCCCAGCATTGTCCTGGAGCCTTTCCCTATGTCGCTGTCACATTTTTATCCCTTTTCTCTTCAGTTACTCTGTCCCTTGTCATCAGTCTTACAGTGTGTGCCAACTTCTTCCTGCTCACTCTAGCCCTGTCCCAGGAGAAGAGCAGTATCTTTTTGGCTGAGACAGCTCTTCCATTCCCTGACTACTCCTCACGGTACCACACACCTTTTACATTTGTACAGGGTGGTGACCCTCCATCCTCAGTGTCTTTTGTACCACCAAAGGAAGTACTATGCTACTTTGCTTTTATGCTTCTAAGTTAAGTGTCAAAATCTTCCCTTTGTCTGTGGTCAGCCTCACGAGTTAACATGTTGCTTATTCTGTGCTGTGAGTTGCAAATCTCTCCCTTCATTCTCATGTTGTCCCCATGAATGTTCTAGTTGTTTCCTCCATAATCCTTGATGGTGTGTAAATGCAGAATCAAAGCATACCTTTCCTTTTCTGTATGCCTCTTTCAGCATGAGAATTCCTTCCCTTTTACGCTCCTCCTCCACTTCAGGGTGCTCCCTTCCCACTTTTCCAGTGTGGGGCTGCCCTCAAAGCCTGCCAGTCTTTTGATTAGGGCACTACTGAACTGAACTCTTGTTGATTCTGAAGTCTTAGTGCCTTTTCAATGCAGATTTTACAACCCTCTTTTTGGGATCCTTTTTATCTCCTCTGATCAGATACATCTTCAAAAATTAATTGATAAAATAATAAATGGCACCATCCAAACAGAACTTTGAGATGTACTTCTGTTTCTGACTACTGAAGATAAAACATCTGTGTCAGTCAAACAGTTGACCAACTTTATCCAGAAAATTAAGTGAGGCTATGTAAGCAGGGCTTTTTTTTCGAAGATAGTGCCAATACTGTACTTGTTGCCTCTTTAAGTAAGCAATATGTTCATTTTTATCAGGAGAAAACATCAGAGAAGAAAGGCTTTTAAAATAAAAACTCTTATGATGTATGATCTTCCAGAGCTGCTTGAGTACCTGGCTGGATATAAGAGCATTGCTTAGGGGTGTTGTTAACTGTAATCTCAGAACCTACATTTGAGTCTTCTAAGATATTAATTTATAGTTAGGCAAGGTGTTCTGATCTTTACATTAAAGCACATGGCACCCTCTGGCTTTCAGTATCTCTATTGTCATAGCGATATCTTGTGGCTAAATAGGGCAAAGCAAGTAGAAGAGCATGGTAACTCTTTGCAACAGTTAATATTTCAATCTCTCTTTCTACCTGCTTGAAGAGTCTGGGGAGCCTCTGCTTAAACCAGTCAGTGAGTTCTGAGAGATGTATTTTTCCAGGAATCCACTCAGACTCCTGGAGGTATTTTTCTGTTGCTTGTGCCAAAGTACATACAGGTCCTAAGATTAAAGGAAAAAATGTGCATTTATTATGAGTACACATAACCTTTGAAATAGTTTAAGCTGTGACAACATACATACTTCAGCTAAGCTGAATTGCAGTGAAGAGGAAAAGGAAACAACCTGAGAGCTGATACAGACCTTTAAATGTAAAACAAAATGCAAGAACATTCTAATTACTTTTCTCCCCCAATTCCTTCCTTGCAAAAATGTGACTGCTTAAGTGCTTTGGACCCTCCTAAGATACAAAAGAAGTTGGAAATCCAAAAATCATTGTCTCTCCAAGTTTAACTTGGTTTCAGCTCCACTGGATCAGTGAAGAAAGAGAAGGGTCCACACTTGCTAATTTACATCTAAGGAATGTTGGCCTTCACTGTAAACAACAGCCAGTAGTTCTTCCTTGGGAAGGTTTTAACTGCATTATTAATTTATTTAATTCTAATTAAGATACAAAGGTTCTGATCAAAAGTGGCTTTCAGGATGACTTTGGATATATTGTTAAGGAAGCTTTCCAGTCTGCTTATTCAGGAATATCACTGTCAGTCATGCCACCTCAGATGTTCAGCTGGGGTTCTCGCCTCCTGCCTTGTCTCTCAGTGTTCAGCCAGACCACAGGTCCCCGTGCTCTCTGTTGTGCAGAGGGTGGGCAGTTCATGGCCTCTTGCTGGGGGCCTTGGCTGGGGCTCTCACCATCAGAGCTCAATCTGCAGCTGGCAACGCAGTTGCACACTGAGCTACCTGCACCAAATGTATTCCTCAACAGTATTGCACTGTAGCCAAGACCAAAAGGTCCAAAGTATGTGTGTTTTGTATGACAGAGTAATACAAGAATAAATTTATTATTTTGTTTTCTACAGGAGCAATGTCTGGGGGCTTCAGCTTTCAGGTGACAGATGGTTTGAACTTTGCACCTCGACAGATTTTTAGCATCACAGCTCGGACACTGGTCATTAGCCTTGAAGTGAACAAAGGGCTTGGAGTTTTCCCAGGTCTGTTTTTTAAGATTATCATGATTTTTGAACACTTGAAACTATCACATAATATAGATATATTTGTCAGATACCTAACTGACCTAACTATGGAAAACTGTAACTGGGAACATCTGTGTGTATGATTTTTTAAACAATGGCTATGTTTTCTCAAACAGCGCATTGCTTTTTTGCTCTGTAGTCTTTAACTTTCTGATATGCTTGGAGTCATACACACTGTCAGTGAAATATAAAAGCACAGTGTGACAATAACACTGTCTGCCTAAGCTCTGGACATTCCCCATTCAGTTTTGTTAAAAAGATCTATATAATATTCGGATATTCAGAGATGTCTTAAGTGGTGATACTGCCTGGTGCAAGCAGAGTGAAGCTTGTGACTGGGAGATTCTGAGTAGCACATGTAAGCTCTGCAGGTTGCTAGTTCATTTTCTTATTCTTTAAGATGAGTTATGGAAAGCAGCACAGACTCACTGATGAATCAGAAAGACTGAAAACTTTGGTTCATATTTATGCATTTGTAACTAGTTGCATCAGCACCTGAGTATTTTTAATGAATGGACATAAGGAGTTGATGTAAGAGAGTCTCACCAGAACCATTTACTCTTTTTGCATTGG
>VWZD01004422.1:117672-154134 GCA_013396695.1 Sakesphorus luctuosus
TAATTCAGTCAATATAAATGGGATTCACATAAATCCACTTACAAATCGTATTACCATGCAGTATCAGTGTGTAAGGTTGCCTTGGGCACAGGGATTTACAAGATTCTGTCTTAAGCCAATGATAATTGTAAGAAAAGTATGCCAGATACTTCCATAGAAGGCAAAGTCTCTAGACTGTCAATTTGCAAAATAGAGTAATTCTTTCAGCACTGGAAACTGTATTCATCTAAGGTTACAGTTTTTCTTGAATTCTCACTACCTTGGGTTAGCAAAATTCCTCTTAGGTGTTAAAAACTTTTACTAGGTTTTTCATCTGTTCTCTTTGTAATATTTTTGAAGGACATTCTGGAGCTGTGTGGATTTCAGTTGTATTTGGCCATCATGAAATGACTATTAGAAGAGTGATGGTACCAAATGATTTATACAAATCAAAACAACAGCCAGTGTCCTGTTATGTTTTATAGCACTGCAGAAAAAAAGTTAATTTTGAGAAAACTTGAGAAATTTTCTCTCTGGGGTAGTAAAAATTGAATTGATTTGGAAGAATTTACCATGTCTTCATGGCTGACTGTAAACTATTCTCTGAAGCATATTGTTCTGCAGTTTTATAAGAGCATGTACTGCTGTCTTGTTTTGTGTTGGGTATACCAGATTTGTGTACATAATTTATGGATTCTTCTGTTTAGTGGGAACTTGTTTCATTCAGTGTGCTCAGCAAATTGTCTGTTAGATAATACGAGTTTTTTCATGTGTGTGCTAGATATCCACATTGTGAGGATTTGCTCTTTTCAAGGAAGCAGTTTCTCAAAGATGATATAAGCTGAGTTCCTCTTTGAGAAGAGGCAGCCTGACTGTTAGTTATTTGGAAGCAGAGCTGTCTAATCAGTCCATAGATGATGAGATGATTCATGACTCTTTACCAGTGCTAGGCAGAATGCTCATGCCAAAGCATTTTCTAAATCTTAAATGTAGGCAGTAGAAATGTGTAACAAAATTATTACGTACCAGCCTTATGCTGTTGCACCCTGATTATATGGCTTGGCTTGGCTTGGCTCTACTCAGCATCATCCATCATTATTGTGTGTCTTCATGTTCTGTCTCTGTGCCTTTCCCTTGTATCTGGGTGGGGTTGTCTTTGGGACTCTCTGCTTCTGTAATGGGGAAGACACAGGCAGTGTTCTCACTTTACTTTCCTTCAACCAGTCTGTTTGCTGGGTGACGACCAGAGGAGAACTACTCTGGGTGCTGGAGAAGGTTCTCAACTCTCAGACAGAAGTGGGTGAAGGAGAAGATTATATCTGAGGGAGGATCCCATTTTACAGGACAGCATGATAGACTTTGTTGTCTGTGGGCCTAGGCTATATTTCAGCTCTGCTGTGCAGTGAAGTGTGGTCTGTTGGAAAGGAATGGGGGGTTGTGTCAGACATCCTTGGCCCTGCACTGTGTTGGTGTGATACCCTGTGTGGTTATGAAAAATTGTAGTGGTAATTTCCATCACTACAGTGTGACCAGGTTTTAGAGTTACTCCATCCTGCTCTGTTAAGGCAATGAGGCCTGATTTGTATAAGTAGCAAGTTATTAATGAATAACTGCACTTTTAGATTAATGTGGTCTGATTAACTGTTGCCCTGAGCTGTACATTCCTGACCACATCTGCTGAATACACAAGGGCATGCTTCCCTCTCTGCCTGTTACACAGAAAAGGGAAAAGAAGAGAGCAGAAGAGAAGGGATGTTTCTTAAATTAGTTAATATGGGGGAATTTTTCTAGACCTGAGGAACTACTTCACTTTTCAAAGCAGTGTGAACACAGAGAGACATGGGAGGGTAAAAAGGGGAAAAGAAGCAGAGCCAGATTTTATTTTACTATAACAGCTCTGTTTTAAAGTAGTTGTAATTTGACCAGGGCACAGCTGCATAGAAACAAGCAGGGTCCTGATGTTACTAATGGCTTTCAAAGCATCTCCTTTCTTCTGAATATTATAGCATATGTATTCCTGAATACACATTTTGCTTTATTGAAGATGGACTGAAAATTCAGACTTCAAGTACATATACTGCTGGTATCTGAAATTATGTATTGAAACCATTAAAACCTTGTTGCTCAAGAAAAAAGAAAGTGTGAAAACTGAGGCAGAAGTTGGGATATAGAGGGAACAGGATTATGAAAATCTATTGCTCCTCCAAAATTGTGATTGAACATGAACTTTAGTTTACTGGGTGTGTGCCTTGAAACTGCTTGAAAAAGAATATGAATAAAACTTTTTTTCTTCTAGGAAATTACTAGATGTGGTTTTGTCACAGCTATGTCAGAAATTGTCTTGGTTTGACTAAACTCCCAGAAAGCCAGATTATAACCTTTATAATCTGTAAGGCAGAAAGTAGTAACCTTAATTAGGTTAGTGTGGGGTCTATGTATCAAAAGGATTTCTTTACCCCTTAGTCTTCGTCTGTCTTAATTTCAATTGAGGCTGTTATGTCTGTTATATGATGTTCTTCCTAATTTGTTTAATGCAGTATTTATGTTTTAATTTTGTTTAATGACAATAATATTTCATACTGATACAGCGTGCTTAATACTTCTGTTTATGTGTTCACTAAAAACTTTGCTGTGTTGAGACTTCTCCCTGCTAAATCACCCTCTCTGCTGTGGCAACTGGGAATACTCAAAACATTGGCGTATGAATTCAGTTCTAGACATGTAATATGGGAACAGAACTTCTTATACATTCTATTCTTTACTTTGGGTTGTTTTGCAGAAGCCAGTATTTAGTGATTACATGTGCTGAAGAGAACTGCATTTTTTACATTTGTAAAACAAGGGTACATCCTTCTGATGGGCTTTTTGATTGAAAAAAGAGTTGGAATTAGAAGGAAACTAGAAAAAAAAATAAGCCTGTTGACCTTATAAAACATTATTAAAATGCTAAGTCAAATACCTGGATGAAAGTGTGAGTTGTGCATACAAAACCTAACCTTTTGGAAAAATTGCTCTTGTAAATGTGTATTTCCTATAACTGACATTTTTTAGGTTCCAAGAAACCTATTTCACAACATGATCTGAAAGCTGTAACCAATGATGAGACCAATGTAGGAAACAGAACTATAACTTTTGTGATTGTAACTTTCCCAAAACTTGGAAGGCTGATCAGAGTAAATTCTGATGACACCACTGAGGAAATTCTCAATTTTACACAGTCTATGGTAAGCATTTACTTTATAATAACTATTTAAAGGGTGACTGTTACTTCAAAGGGCATCTGAGTTGCTTGTTCTTTGTCTGATCATATATATCTGTTAAATAACCAGGCATATGTGACCTGTCAGTGCAATCATCCAGATTTGCTGTGTCATTAAATATCTGGCACGTAGAAATGAACGCATGGGGAGCCTTTGTTCCCCTCTGCTTGGATACTAGCAGGGTCTTGGCAATTCCCACTGTTTTGCTTGTAACAGTATTTGTCAAGAAAAGCTGTTCTGGTGCCATTAACCAGCAGTCAGAGGTTGGAAGCCTTTAGTTTTTGGCAGAAGGAGCAGCCTTTTGCTCCATGAAAAGTCCAAGTATCAGAGTCATTTCAGCTGTGCATAGTCCTCATGAGCATCCCCAGGAGGACTTTTATTGACTTTTTTGGCTGTGATATTAAGTGTTTAAAGTATCTGAACTGTGATACAGGTTTTCATACTGAAGGATTAAACGTGGCAGCTTATGTAACCTGATGGAAACATTCTTTTGCAATAGGAAGTGCTTGTATTCTGTGTGCAAAATCTGAATATAACTGTGTCCTCTGCATGCATTACGTTGTTATCAGAGAAATCAAAGTGAGGGGGGTAAAAAGGAGTCAATCTTCCAACTTTGCTGTTGGAAAAACCTACATTTCCAGATTTTAAATGTGGCTGTTTGATTTAATATATGAAGGATTGAGAAAATCTGTTGGCCAGAAATTGAAACTTGACCAGTAATACCTGGAAAAAAAGTTGATGTTTTTATTAGTTATCAAACTTTTATTTTTAACAAGTAGAGCAAAGTGACTTCCTGTAGGTGGAATTAAGGTATCCGAACCATCTTGCTATTTAGTCGGGTAGAGGATGAAGTGTAAGGGAGAGAAAAGGTATCCTAAATAAATTTTAAGTCTACTGTTGTACCACATGTAGTTAAATACAAGTGAGAAAATTACATTGATTTTACAAGTGTACATTCTCCATGTAATGGAGACTAGGAAATTCAGATTCTGCTTAGTAATAAGAAGCTTGTAAATCTGGTTTGAATTGAAAATATTTCATGTTACTTTAGTTTTTTTGGGTTTTCATTGACTTCATTCTGTGTTGGGAAACTTGAAATTTCACTTCATAAAAGTACTGTGCCACTAGCTTATAAAGGTAGTTCCTACTTTTGCTCTGGTGCTGAACTCTTCCTGTGGTTTATTGCTTTGTTGCCAAAGGAAGTAAAAAAAAATATCTGAGATCACTATTCTGGGTGGATGGAAATGCTCTGAGGATTTCTCCCCAGAGCTGGGAAAGGCTCCCCCTGCGCCAAACCCGTTTGGGCCCCCAAAGCGCCACAGCTGGGAAGGAAGGATGTCTGAAGACCAGGAGGTTTGGTGGCAGAAGAAGCAAACTTACTGGAGAGCCTCATTTTTATAACCTCAAGCAGGGAAGGTTCCGGAAGGGCGAGCAGTACAAAGCCTTCTATTGGTCAAGAGACATGTAAATAGGGGATTGAAAAGGGACCAGTAGGGTAAGGGGGTGGGGTACTACAACAACCAGTGGGGGAACAGAGATAAGAACCAATCAGTGAACTGGGATAACAACCACATAGGAATACGTAACTCCAGCCAATGGGAAGAAATGGCGGGAGAGAGACCCTAAGGGATTATGGGAAGAAGAAACTTGGATAGGGGATGACTAAGGGAAAATACAGTAGGGACTCCATAATGGTTTTATTTAAACTGCGCCATAACTATAAGAGTTCTCAAACAGCTGTAACACTGTTCTCTTTGTTGCCCCCTGGTGCAGGATTCTCAAGCCTGTCAGCACCACTACAAATTAATTTTCTTTAGTAGGACTTCCATCAATTATAGCTTTAGTATTCTCCCACAACTATTGCATTCCAAGACATTTTTCTTGGACAGTTGTTGTTCAGCTGATATAAAAAATTATTTATGCATTAAACACTTGAATAACACCATAGTTTTTCAACATGATGTTTGCTTTTTTTTTTCTCTGCTCGTACTTTCTGTGATACCTGGAAAGTATTTTCATCATGCAACAAGCCACAGTTTCTTCATTATATTTGCAGTAATTGCAGAGGTACACACAGAAATCCTCACCAATTCTGTGTTGTTCTTAGCTCAGACATTAGAATGGATTTGCAATTAAAAGGAAACAAACCCCCAACCTATTAAGATTGATACTAAACCCTGTCAAATTTAAAGAATGTCCATTGTGCCTGTATTTGGTACAAAAATTTATCCCCATCTTAAAGTTCTAGAGGTTTTGGAAAGTTATTCTGAACCAACATATCCTTTTGATATAATTTTGTTTTTGGGTTTTTTTTCCTACAGTAGCCATTAGGCATTAAGTTAGTATAGGGAAAGCACAAATGCAGAGATGTGCATATAAGATTTTATCACATCAGTCTGAATTTTTTATTCACACCTCAGATTCTAAACTGCTAAAATGCTTCCTCTGTGATAGCAGCAGGGGCCCTTTTGTTCTCTTTTTTCACACCTTTCAAGCATATGTGATAGAAATGTGTGCTAATGAGTCCCTTCAGAGTGTTTGCAGGCTGTGAGGATTGTCTTACAATAGTAAACTTAGAACCAGCACCATCTCAGACAGGGGTCTCTCTGATAATTACAAACTAACATATGCAGGCCAGGTCAGCAGTTGTCTGGGAGCTTTCCAAGGATTTAATAACTGCCTTCTCTCCAGGCCAGTGAATAAATTAGCAAGCAGACCAGGCGCTGGATCTACTGGATGAGATTCAGGAAGTGTTCTAGAGTCTCACTGTTATTAGGAATTCTATTACAGTTCCAACATATTATGTTATTGATCTTAAAATAAGGATGTAGTTCCTGTTGATAAGAAATAGTCTGAAAATACTGCCTTTTACTTTGGTGTCTAAAGAGATGAATTATTTTATTTTGTTTGTGCAATTGTTTCTCTGAAGATTTTACTGCTCTGTCATGCAGTACTTTGAAGCTTCATTACTCACAGTAGACTGATAGGATTCTCTTGAGTATGATAATCTGCAAGGTCAGTGCAGACAGATAACAGCACAAACCAGCTTCCTTTCTGCCTCTTAGGAATCCCCTTCTTGCTGTGGTGTAGAAATTTTCCACTAAGTAATTTCACCAGCTCTTTGCTTATAAATGAGAGTATATTTCAATGGTTGTTGCACTTCCTTCTCATTTTCTTAATCTCTTACCAAGTATCTCTTGCTATTCCCAGGAAATACCTGCATCAAAGTCCTTTTCACGCCTTCAGCCTTTTGTATGCTTTTTTATGACAATGAGTCCAGCCCTGCAATTGTCCTTGTACAGAAAAACCTTAGACATATGATACTGTGATTCACTAAAGATACAGTCCAGCTGAGCTCATGATCACTGTCACCATTGCTAGTTTGAAATAAGTTTCTCAGTGTTATATATGTCTGCTCTTCACATAAGGCTCTTACTAATGCCTAGTGGCATTTCACCTACCTTCAGGTAAACTTATCTGGCAACAGAGTCCATGTTAAGATAAAGAGAAACGCAACAATTTCAGTGTAAGTTATGATCAGGCTGGATGGATAGGCTGAGGCCAATGGTAGAGATTCAACATAACCAAGTGCTGGGTCCTGCATTTTGGCCACAACAACCCAGGCAGTGCTACAGGCCTGGGGAAGAGTGGCTGGAAAGTTGCCTGGTGGAAAAGGACCAGGGGGTGCTGGCCAACAGCGGCTGAACATGAGCCAGCATGTGCCCAGGTGGCCAAGAGGGGCCAGTAGCCAGGGCAAGGATTGTCCCCCCATGCTGGACACTGGTGAGGCCTCACCTCAAGTCCTGTGTTCAGTTCTGGGCCCCTCAGTACAAGAAAGACTCTGAGGTGCTGGAGTGAGTCCAAAGAAGGGCAATAGTGCTGGTGAAGGGTGTGGAGCACAAGTCCTGTGAGGAATGGCTGAGGGTGTTTAGCCTGGAGAAAAGGAGGCTTGGTGGCACCTTGTCGCTCTCTACAGCTACCTGAAAGGAGGTTGTAGTCGGGTGAGAATCAGCCTCTTTGCCCTAGTAACAAGCTATAGGATGAGACAAAATGCCCTCAAATTGTGCCAGAGGATGTTTAGCTGGAGTATTAGGAAATCTTTCTTAATTAGAAGGGTGGTCTCGTACTGAGCCAGGCCCAGGGAAGTGATTGAATCACCAGCCTAGAGATTTTAAAAGATGTGTAGATGGTGGCACTTGGGGTCATGGTTTAGTAATTGACTTGTCAGTGCTGTTTTTTTAATGGTTGGACATGATCTTAATGGTCTTTTTCAACATAAACAATTCTGTGATTCCATATACACTGTGCCTGGACTAAGGTGCAAAGGCCTCTTTGAGCAATGTTCTCAAAGTACCTTTCTTCTGCCCTTAATACTCCACTGTTTAAAGTTATTTTCCACTTACATATATGGCTTTCCTTTACCCAAAACAGGTTGATGAAGGTGTGATAATGTATGAACACTTACATGCTGAGTTAGCTGGCTGGAGTGCAGAAGATTTGTTTACATTTACCGTCTCCTCTCCACCATCAGCTCTGGACCTCCAGGTGTTCCATATTGTAATTTCATATGAAATTACCAGGCATGATCAGAATAGCCGTCTTCTAGCAAATACAGGTAAAAATGCTGTACTGTTTGGTCTCCAAATTGTTTTGGATCTGTCAGGGTTCCGTTGAAGAACTGAGGAAGACCAAAGGCTCCTTTCTCTTCAGTAAGCAATGAACAGAATACTTCTGATGCAGAGTGTAGGGTAGATAGTAGCTTGGAAAGCCACATCACTGCATTAATTACCTAAGTTTGATGCTTCCCACTGCTGTATAGGGTATTCTCTATTTTGTATAACTGTGGGTAAAAACACTATCAGAAGTTTTGAGATATTTATATTTCTTTAATCTTAGTCTATGCATCAGTAGAAAAATCTTGCTTTTATATATGACTGTATTTTAACAGTACTGGTAATATATTCTTATTTTTGACATATGGAAATCAAGAGTACTATCAAAGAGAAAATTTTCTGAGCATTGTCAGTGTTTGATATCTAATGTCTGAAATACAACTATAAAATAATCATTACTAAGATTCTCTTTTTCTTTCTGCTAGGTGCCATAGTCCAGGAAGGAGGTAGAGTATTAATCAATAGAACAAATTTAGATGCTACAAATCTGTTGATTAAAATACCTGATGTCCAGCGATCCATGTATGAAGTATGGTATCAAGTTGTGACTTTACCCCAACATGGCACAATTGTTGTTGGAGAAAGAAACATTACTGAAGAAAAACCTAACTTCTCCCAGTACATACTGAACAAATTTGGAATTGTGTACATACATGATAATTCTGAATCACTTAATGACAGCTTCACTTTTGCTGTTTGGTTAAATCTAAAGAGCAAGTCTGCAACAAAGCCCCATAGTGAAGTTTTAGAGGAGACATTTAATATCACCATTTTTCCAGTGAACGACCAATCTCCAGAACTGAAGACTAAAAGGCTTCACTTGAAAATCCTGCAGGGGGATGTGTCATTGCTGGGGTCAGAGCACCTTAAAGTTGAAGACTTAGATAATTCTCCAGCTGAGCTCAAATACACCATTGTTAGCAACCCCAATAATGGTTATTTAGCAATGAAAAGCAATCTCAGTGTTTCTATAAAAGATTTCACCCAAGCTGATGTTGACAGTGGTAAAGTTTGGTTTGTACAGGATGGAAGTTCATCTTCTGGGGTGTTCTATTTCAGTGTGACTGATGGTAAACATCGCCCTTTATACAAGCTGTTCAGTCTTGAAGTCATACCAATCACTATTGTCCTAGTCAACCTTACGAATGTTGCGCTTCCACAGGGCCAGACATCTGTCCCTATTACTAATGTTCAGCTTTCAGCTGTCACAAATGGAAAAAGCACTAATATTATGTATGAAATTACTCAGCCACTCAAATATGGGCACTTGATGATTGGAAATGAGCAGGTTACTAAATTTGATCAGGCAGATTTATACTCAGGAAGGCTCTCTTACCACCTCACAAATCTCACTGTATCTGAAGAAGTACTGCAGTTCATGCTTTTCACTGCAGAAGGCAATCTAACAGGACAAGTGCTGAACATCACAGTGAAGCCTTTAGTACAAGCTGTACATGACCTGCAGATTTCAAATCAAGCAGCTTACAAATTTGGAAGCAGTGACCTAGATGCTTCTGAGCTTGCTAATTTGACAAATAGCAATCCTAGATTTGAAGTGATAGTGCCCCCATCTCATGGAAGGATTTTAAAGAAAAGGTTTGCAAGTGGTGCAGTGTTTGAAGACATCCAGACATTCACCCAGGCTGACATTGATAGTGGTATTCTGCTTCTAGACATAGATACAAATATGACAGGCATTGATCTGTTGAATGACTCATTTACATTTATCCTCAGAGCAGATGCTGTGCAGCCTGCTGTTGGCTGTTTTCAGTATTCCATTGTGCCTCACAGCCCTCCACTTGTGCAGGGTTTTACAACAGAGGTGCCTTTTGTAACCAGCACGACCACTTCAAAGGTTCACACTACCTCTAAGGATGATGAGGCATCAGCCTCCCCTCAGAAGGAAGAGCCTCCAGCAGCACCACAGAAGACTGAACCACCTATGTGGTCAGTGCAGAATCACTGGAGAGATCTACATGAGGAAGGTCCATTGCTAAATCTGGCAATGGGAACAAGTGTATCTGAGGAGGTAAAGTCTACTAACCAAGCTAATGCCAAGAGTCCCAGTGAGCAGGCAGGTGAAAGCAGCCACCCTTGGTACATCATTATCCCTTTGGTCCTGGTTTCTGTGCTACTCCTTGTTGCTGTTACTTCTGTGTGCATTTTGTTAATGTGTCAGAAGAAAGAGAAGACAAAATCACTCGTCAAAAGTCAAACAGATGCAATCCTCAGTAGTCCAAATCGATGTCTGGAACGGAGCTTGACTGTACCGACTGTTACAGTGACTCCTCTCCGGAAGGGGGCTGAGAGAAGTACAGCCTCAACATTCATGGTAGTAAGACAAGAGCAGCTGCTTCCTGCAGTGGTTTCTCCAACTACAGAAACTTCTCTGCAAAACAGGTTTTTAAATCTTGATCCTGAAATGATCCAGTATTGTCGGAAAACAAACCCAGCTTTGAAGCGCAATCAGTACTGGGTGTAGTTCCGCCAGTTTTCATCATGCTAACTGATGTAGTATGGAAAAGAGAATATGCATTGTTGACATATAATTTGTTCTTTATTACACTCATTTATTATAGGTCAAATGATGCACTAGGTGAAAACTAAAAACCTGTGAAACAATAAATAATAAAAATCACACTGATTACAATGGCCATAAAAGAAGATTTTCAGCTAGTATGTCAGCAAAGTTCTCGCTTAATTCAGTGCAGAATTTGGCCTCATGGATTTTGAGTGCATCCTATGTATGCAGTACTTTTTATTTCCTGTGACAGGTAAAATGGAATGTTCTGTCATGGATTATATATCTTTAATAGAATTTTTTTTTTTTTGCAAGAGCTAATTTTATTACAAAGGTCTTGTATTCCTTCCTGAACCACTACTTCTGTTTGAAGACCTTTAAACTGTTTCAACAGATAATTGCCATGGTGCTAATCTCAACAATGTAATTTTGACCTGAAGGCTGTTTGGAGGCCAATACTGAAGAAACAAAGCTGTGATTATTTTGACGGGTGTTCATCCAGGTCATGGAACTTGAAATCCAGAATTCAACTCAGCAACAATAGTACAGCAGTGAATAAGGATTCTGGTAAAATACTGTGAGATGTTTGTTCTTTTGATTTGTTTTTCCTTGTTTGATACTGAACTCTAGCCTTCAGTGACTGCAGACTGGTAAATACATCCATGACTCCTAATCTACAAGGCCAAAGCAGTGTATCTGCCAGTCAGCTTGATGAATTGTCTTTAGGCTTAGGTTATGTCTGGATGTGCATACCAAAATTTACTGCTCCTGACAAAGGGGTTAATTCTGCTTTCAGTGAAGCAAACATAACTTTTTCTGGAGTCTCTGTATTCAAGCAGATGACAGTAGAATCAAATTGTTCTGCATATTGTCATGTGTCATGAAACTACTGACAAACAATCCTGTGAGGCAGTACGTATCCTCTGAAGTTTCACAATTTACTCTTCATCTCCCAGAACACTGAACACATTTGCACACTGCTGCAAAATATTACCTACTTACTAACTTTGCTCTGGTGTATGTCATTTGATAAATAGATACAGACCCTCTTGTGTTGGGGACCACAAGAGAATGGTTTGTTTAACAGCATGTGCAGGCTTTATACACAGGGATGGGAGCATTGACACATCTGAGGAATGAGCGCGCGATCTGACCAATGGGTTTACAGCCTCTGGCCGCAGGGCATGCAATAGGGCAGTTTTTTGTGGGCTTCTGCAAAGGACTACAGTTCCCAGCAATCCCCACAGCATCTCCATGGTATCCATCTTGCGGGGGGTGGGCTACCTCACCCCACATGTCCCCCGTTTTTATTAATTAATAACCAAGAGTAACCGTATAGAACAACGCAATTTAAAACTTGAACCTTGGAACAGTCTAGTTTTAGTGAGAACCTGTTTAAACGTGCCTTCTTTAACCTTCTTGAAATCCTTATTGAAACCTTTATTGAAACGTTTATTTGAAGCCTTTATTTGAACTAAACCTTTACTGAACCCTAGAACTGAATATTTATGAATATTTTAACTTTAAGGGAACCAGGGTCTATAACTTTTGGTTTCTGAGGGTTTTGTTGTGTTAGTGGGTAGGGAGTGTTTGTGAGGTAGCATGGTTGTGCTTTTATTCATGAGAAAGTGTGTATGAGGTATCATGATTGTATAAATAAATTAAGGAATTCACACTCTTACTAACTCACACCTTGCATACCCCTCATTCATCCTGGCGGCCACCACTCTTGTACCCTCATGCAAACATCCTGACAACTTTGTTGTTATGCTAAGGTCAAAGTTAACAGCGATTTTCAATCTTTTGTGTCTCCATTTTCGGATGTGTTGTCTGGCACGTCTGGAGAGTATCTTGTTTGTGTTGCTGATGATGAAGCAATATAAGACCTCTCACACTGAGAAGGAATCCATCTCATCTGGGTACCTGTGGGGACACATGCATATCCCCTTCCCCATGTCACAGGGTCCACTAGCCTGGTCCATTGACCTGATACTAAATCTTTTATCAAGACTGGTGGCTTGGGGGAGGACAACACTTTGGACTCAAGTTGTCACTCATATCCACTGCACCCTGTTTCATCATTTAAGAAATTTAACACGTACAGTGCTTTCCACAGGTGTTCATGTGGACCCTGGATTGATTCCTGGGGCCTGAATGCGTGGAAAAAAGGCTCACTTTGGAGAGCAGGGAGAATGTGATAGAAATGGCACTTTATTGAAGGGCACTTCACCTTATATAGGCTTGGGAGCAACTGTTCTGAAAAGAGGGAAGCAACTGGGGAGGAACATAAAAATACAACCCATGAGGATTCAAGAGTTCTAACCATGAGGGATAAAGGGAGCTTTCTTGAACATTACATAGGAAGGCACTCAATGTAACAAAACAAACCACAATAACTATCAAACCCCCGAAATGGTAATAACAGAACTGTCTTTGGTTCTTCAAAGAGTAATCTATTCTGAGCAGGGATTATCAGACTTGATGCTCTTCTTCCATGATTTATATCCATCTTCGTCCACAGAATCCTCCATTTTTTGTCTTTGGAGCATCTCTTTCAGTGTTCAGTGTGCCCTCTCAACAATCACTTGTCCTGTAGGTGAGTGAGGAATACCAGTGGAGTGGGTTATTCCCCAGTCAGTGAGAAATGTATTAGCCTTAGTCGAGCAATACGCAAGACCATTGTCTGTCTTTATGGTCCTTGGTACTCCCAGAACTGCAAAGCAAGCAGCTAGTGTCGTATTACATCCCTTTCCCTTTCTGCAGTGTGAGCAGTAGCGTGGATATACCTGGAGTGAGTGTTAGCCATGACATGGATGTACTTTAGTCTGCCAAATGCAGGTATGTGAGTGACGTCAGTCTGCCACAACTCATTGGCTGTTAAGCCGTGGGGATTAGCCCCTTCTTTGGGCAGCATAGCTGTGTACTGCTGGCAGTCAGGGCAAGACTTGACAATGTCATGGGCCTGCTTCATGGTCAGTTGGAACTGTCTTTTTAAGGATCGGGCATTCTGGTGGAAAAAGGAATGAGAGAGCTTAGGTTGCTCAAGAGTTTTGGGAATAGTGGTTGTCATCACAGTGGCATCTGCTCATTGATTACCTTCTGTGATAGGTCCAGGAAGATCTGTGTGGGAATGAACATGTAGGATGTAAAAAACAAACCTTATAGGACTAATAGGGAATCATAATGTCTGCAGTTCTGCAAACAAAAAGGGGTTAGAAATTTAGTGGAGGAAAGAGGCCTCAAGATGTGAGACCAAGCCTGCAGTATAGAAAGAGTCAGTAATGATATTCAATGGCTCATCAGAACAGAGCTCAAAAGCCATGCAAATGGCAGCCAATTCCAGCACTTGTACAGACCTGTGACTTATGGTCTGCACCTTGCTCTCCCAGTGACTCCTTGCAGGATTAACCCATGTCACTGCAGCCATCTTTGACCAGGCATCTGTAAAGAATAGGCAGGTCACCCGTATAGTCTGCCAGCACTGCTTGAAATCCTGCATCCTGGGCAAGAAGCCAATCAAGGTTGTCCTTCGTCTAGGGGATATAAATGACTTCTGGGTCCTGTCTGTCCATTATCTGAAGGCACCCCCAACCTTTAATAATAAGTCTAGCAAACATGTCATTAGTGGTCGTTACAGTCCTGGGAGGTGAATTTTAACAGCCATTTTAAAACTTACAGGGTCTTGTGCTCGTTTGAAGGTAAACTGGCAGAAGAAATGAACCCACCACGAGAGAGATTAAAAGTCAGAGTTACAATTTAATAAAAATATTACAATAAATGCAATAGCACAAAGAGAAAATGATTTTAACCCATGAAGCCCAGAAGTATAACCCAACCCCCCCCAGGGCACAAACACAATGGTGTTTATTAGCCCCTGTACTGAGACCTACATGGTTCCCCCGAGTCCAAAGTAAAGGAGGTGAAAAAACCTGTTGGTGCAGATGACAGTCACAGCCTGGCTGAGAATGGTGGTCTCCTCCTGTAGATGTTGTAGACCTCCTCTGGATCCACTGAATGGTTACCCAAGTCCCCAAACCCCCTAGATTATATCCCCTCAGGTGGGACTGCCCAGTACCTCCCTCAGGGCGGGGAGTTCCACAATGGATGATCTAACTTTGTGAATCATAGGGTATTTTGGAATCATTGATGGCCCATTAGCAGACACGCCCCCTCAGGCTGTGTGTGGAGGTGCTAACAACTTCCTGGAGGGGAGTTATCACAACTCTTATCTCACAGGCTTCTTTCATACACACCTCACATCCTGAGAGATTGGGTGTGCCCTGGGCAGCTGCTGCAAATGGTCCATTGTTAACAGTTCTTGAGAAATGACACAGAGAGTTTAGAATATACAGCTTTGGTCACACCCACACAGTGATAAACTGGCCCCAGCTTGCTGAACTAGGACAGGTCTGGTTCTGACTGGTTCTGACTGGAACAAGATTGTGAATGGCTGGAACAGACTCACTACGAGGTCTAGACGAATGGGCAGGCCTAGGTGTTGTCACCAGCCCTGTCTGCTCTTGATAGCTTGAGACCAGAGCTGCAGCACCTGCTTTGCCTCTTTTGTCAAGGACTGGCTTGAGGACTAAGCAGGGTCACCCTTTAACAGGTCAAATAAACGGTGCAGTTCCTCAGTATAGATGCCTAGTATGGGTTGAAACCAGTTCATGGCTCCTAAGAGCCACTGTAAGTTGTTTAATGTCACAGTGTCTGTTACCTTAATGGCCAAGGGCTGTGGGATGATCTCCTGCTGGGTGATCCGCCATCTGAGGTAGGTCTGTGGTATTGTCCATTGTACCTTCTCCAGGGCCACGGGCAATCCTGCTTCTTGAATGACATTGATTAGTTCATTTACTGCTGCCTGTAAATCAGATTCCTGGGCAGCAGCTACCTGGATATCATCCATATAATAGTAGATAGTGACAGAAGGGAAAAGCTTACAGACTGACTGGATGGAATTTGTCACCACAGTCTGACAAATCATTGGAGTGTTTCTCATGTGCTGGGGTAGGACTACCTAGTGATACGGTTTCATAGGCTCAGCATGTTTAGGCGTGGGATGGAAAGGAGGAAATGAGGACCATCTCCTGTAAGTTTAAAGGAAATAAAGGGTCTCTTCTGAGGGAGAGGCAGGGTCAAAGGTCCCTTGACCAATAGAACAGGGACAGGGACAGGGCTGGCTGGGACCTTGGCACTGCCCCCTCCCAGCCACGAGGCACAGCAGACTCACAGCGGGTTTCCTACCCTGGAGTCGCAGGGGCAGTGAGGGGAGGGGGGCCCGGGGCCTCCGACCACGGGAGCTCCTGGGTACAGGCGAGCCCTGCTTGGGCCAGGACAAGGCAATCTAGCTTAATGTCTGGGTCCTCAAGAGAACAAAAGGGCTCCAGGGAACACAAAGAAGGGTGGCAGGGTGTGATATAACAGAACTAGGCACAGCTCAGGGGATACAATGGACAGGGTGGGGGAGTCATCAACCCAGCACAGACAGGGTAACAGAACTAAGCAGGGTAACAGAACCAGAAAAACTGCTTTTTAAAACTTTCAACTGCCAGTCTCTGAGTTGTCCAAGGTATTTGTCCAGTGCTGGCCCTGGTCTTCATTTCAGCATCTTCCCACAGTCTCCAAGACATAAGATAGTAAAGAAACAGTCTTTTAGGTCAATTATGATTAAGGGCCAGCCTGCAGGTAACATCACAGGTGAGGGGAGTCCTGGTGTAAAGCACTGATGGGCTCGATGACATAATTGACAGCTCTAAAATCATGCGACATATGCCACTTGCCTCTGTTTTGGAATACAGAAGATGAGTGTTCCATAGACTTGAAGCTGGAACTATATGCCCTGCCTTCAGCTGTTCTTGTGCTGTATTTTGGAAATGTGTCAGCCATTCTCATCTTGTGGGCCATTGGTCAACCCAAGCAGGCCTGTCTGTCTTCCGTTTAAACCTTATGGGCCTCTGGAACAGTGTCCCAATGACCCCTGCTGAAAAGCCTGGTGTTTCCCCCGTGAAATTTGCAGGATGGTACCAAATTGCCTGAGGATGTCCCACCCACAGAGAGTGCACAGTGTAGGGTGACAAAGTGAGAAATCCAGGCAGTCCGTCCCTCTGGCCCTCTCACCACGTGCAGCTGGGTGCTCTGCCTAGGCCTCTGCATGCCACTGATGCCCCAGCAGTTGGCCAGTCTGAAGGTCACTCACTATCATTTATGGTGGGCACATCTGCCCTGGTGTCCACCAAGCCTCTAAATCTATACTTGTCAAGACTGCATGTCATCATGGGCTGTGAGGTATAGATGGTCTTGGTGCAGAAAATCTATGACATTCCCGTGCTGTAAAAAGCACTGCTGCCCCTTTTCCTCTTGGCTGGGGGTTAAAAACACTGTAAAAAGGAATTAATTGGGCAAACCGGTGTGCAGTGGAGATGGAACATTGGGCTGCTCTAGTGCTGGTGATATAAAAATGAGACAATGACAAAATAGTGACAGTAAAGAAACCTGCAATGCAATTAGAACTCCACAATGAGGCATTTTGAGTCTGAACATTTGGATGGTCTGAGCAAGTAATCCTCCATGACAACCTCAGAAAAAGCGGTAGAATTTGTACTGGCTCTTTTGGCTTTATGATATGGGGCTGAAGTGCTACTCTCTGTTTCCATAATAGTTTTGGCTGACAAAAGAGGTTAAGTTCAAGTCGATTAGGCATTATGGGATTTTATCTTGAGCAATTGGCTCAATTTTTAAAGCATTGAGGGTTTTTTTCAGTTTTATTTTTGCTTTTGTTAAAATCAGCCTAAACACCTAGCTAATCAGTGAAGTGTGCCAGCATTTGGTTTTCTCCCTCAATTGTTGCTACTGTAAGACAACTGTGCCAAAAGGAGCTGTGGCTTACTATGCAATGTTTTGATGAAAACTGTGTATGGATGTAAGTTTATTCTATCAGTGATTACTTGGTTTAATGCAAAATGCAGATGTAATGTTGTAACTGATTACTGCATAGGGGGTTTGTTTTAACATACCACCCTGAATCCCTAGTTAAATAATAGTGTGATTACAAAAATGTAAGCTTTCCCTGTGGACAATACAGAATAGTCTTTGGCAGAGGACAGTTTGTCTTGTTTGCACATAGATATTTAATATAGATGAGAGGAGTCAGCCCTGGCTTAGCTGGAAGTGCAGCTCTGAAATGATAAAAACTATCTAGGGTGAATCACGTACTGGGTTTCCTAAATTACAATCAATCTAGAAAACTCAAAAAACCCCCTATTTTGTGCTAATGGATTCTTTTGTGATTCTAGGAACGTACCTAGTTAATGGTTAATGATTTGAATATTTTAAGTTTTATTTAGTGAAGATGAGGTTTATGAAGGATTCCCTTTTTTATCCAATGGAGATGTAAACTGCAATGTAGAAGTGCCTTGAAAACATATATTAAATCAATAAACTGTTTTGTTTATGATTCACACACTTATGTTTTTGTGCTTTCTTTAAAGACCTCTAAAATGCTGTGTCACAACACTGCAGAGACAGAACAGGATCCTGTTGCCAGTAACAACATTCTTCGGAGTTCTCTGATGTTTATTTTTTGAAGGCACATGAGCTGGGATGGCTGTTGTGCTGTGCCCAGTGCGACACAGTGTGTGTAGCCAGAAAAGGAGGGACATACCATTATGCATCTAACCTGGCCACATCCAGCACTTGCATGAATGTAACATCAAAATAAATGCATTGATATGAACTTGCTTGAACAGGACCGCACTGGGTTAATTTCAGAAAGACTTTTTGTTATTTAACTGCACATTATTAGAAGGTTTTAAAATATCATATTCTTAAATCTTAATATATACATGCTGTTTTGCCTTTGATTTTTCACTTAGTCAAAAGTACGCACTCACTCCAGCTTCACACCAAATGCGTTGTTCAACATTTTTTTTTTATCAGAATTTATCTGGTTTGTAGTTGTTCCTGGAACTTGAGGTAAGGGGCTTTCTTTTGAGACATTAGAAATGCTGCTGGCCTGTGGGAGCAGCTTCCCCTGTGCTGTGACTCAGCATCTTGAGCACAGAAATCTGTGTCAGCAGTAGTGAATCGGATCTGCCTCCTAGAGCTCAGAAGATGTTGGTTTGGGAAGAATTAAAAATGGTCAGAAATAGTTGTAAACCTTTCATATTTTTCCATTTATTCACATATTAGTAAGGGCCAGCTACAACTTTCACTGCAGTCCATACTACAAGGCCAAATCCAGAGTGAGTGTACTGACATGTCTTGAGATACAGGCTTCCATCCTGCTTGTGCTGTTTTTTTTCGAATCAGTCCTTGTGATGCTATGTTGAAGTACATTCTGTGAATATTTTTAAACAGGCTGAAAATAGTTGTCCTGGCATATTCAATGGAAACTGCATTAATTTATCTTTCCTTATTTCAAGCTAAATTATTCCTGCCAGAACTTGCATATGTAGTCCCAGAACAAAATGTTCTTTCATTGCAACTGGGGAAATCTATATTTTCGCATCTGTTTGTAGGGAGATTCTCTGTGCTGAAGTGCTTGCTTTACATGATCTTTCCTCATTTCCAGACTTGCTGCTTGGTTATTTCTGTCAGAATGCTTTATGCATGCTCTGAGGCACTGCTAAATGTGAAGTTATTTGCAGACTGAGGTTTCAGCTGCAAACCATTTGTATGACATCACAGTGAGAGGGGCCATAGTTTGCATAAATTTGTTGGGGAAAAAATGAAGGATGAGGAGATTGAGCATTGATATGGGATGGTTCCAAGTGCCAGAACTTCTTGGAAGAACACAAGCAATGGATCAGAATAAATTCATGCAATGTATAGCACGTGAATGATCACAGTGATTTGCTACAGTTCATGCACTGTACAACTTCATCTTGCACAGGTACTTTTATATATGGTGCATGGAAGCACATTGATGAGGAAATTCCTGAGAGAATAAAAAATCAGAGCAATCAAGGGTTTATATTTAATAGACAAGTATATATTCAAGTACATATAAATGAAAGAGTGAGGCATGTAGGAAGTTGGTTTCGGACATGCAAAGCCAGCAGGGAAGCTGCTTTGCTAGCAGTGGGTGCTGAGGAAGAGGTTGTTTAGAGTGGCAGATGGAGGTAGGAGGATTACAGAGACAAGCTTTCTGGGATTAGATGTCTCTAAAAGCAGTGGAAGGTCATTTGGAAGCAGACCTTTGGGCTTGTTTGAAAGGCAGAGGCAATGTGCTGGGTGTAGCCTCTGGCAGACAGGCTGTGATCCACCACTGCTTGGGTAGCTCATCCACTGACAGAGAATGGGAAGGGTGAAAAGTATCAAGATGATGGGTTTTATTCTCACTAGAGAGGAGAGTTGTACTGAGAGAGAAGTGTCAAAACTCAGAAGTTCAATTTGCCTTTTCTTCTGCTTCCTTCTGCAGCTGGCCAGAGAGCTAGTAGAATTAAATCTCCTATGGCAGGAACATTTTGAATGTTGACTTAGAAGGGTGGCTGCCTTTCAAGAAGTCCAGTTGTGGGTTCACTAGATCAGATTACTAAAATTCTTATATAACCATTTCCCAGTCTGGCTGAGCTAAGTTGCCTAGGGTGTAACTCGGATGTAAAAGTCTGTTGGCATGAATATTACCTTAAAAATAGAGCTGCAATGTTCAAAATGCAGAAAGAAACACAGTGAACTTGCTTGGGGGTTTGACTGATTGTAATTGTAATTAATGATTAATGATAAATCTAGCTATCTGCAGACACTGAAAGGTATTCATAAGTAAGGTAACAGAGGTCTTGATTTTGGGTACTGAGCTAACTAATGCATACAAAGACCTTAGTCCTTTAAAGAAAGGAAAGTAACTTGAGAACTGATCTTTCTTACACATGGCTGCACAAAGTACTGTTGAGGAACAGCACTAGGATAAGATTAGACCAGGAGCAGAAGTAAGCAGAAGTGGGATGAATCAACTGTAAGTTTGAGGAATCCCTTAGCCAATCTGTACTGGCCACCTCAGATCCTATACACTTTCTTCTAGGAATGCTGTAGTATAATTATCAGTGAGACAAATTGCCCATTTTCCTTCCCTAAATCACCTTGCTCCTGGCTGCAGGACTATGTTTGTTTTGTCTACCCTATCTTGTTAATTTGTGGTATTCAGAGACATCTTGGTTCTGAGCATGGCATCTGCCCTAGAAGCCCAGTGCTTCTGTGAGTGCCATTCAAGAATCAATAGGAAGGTAATGGTTGATCACCATTGTTCCCTATTATCATCTAGTCTAATCTGAACCCATGAGTTACACTTAAAGACACATAAAACCCATATCCATTTCACCACTTTCCCAGAAAGCCTGGAAATTTCTAAAATGGTGGGTTCATGGTGCTGCTCTGTGATGCCACAGCTCAGGAAGCAGCAGCTGGTTCCCTCAACACCCAGCTCAGCCACAACTCATGCTGTGCTTGGCAGACCTTGGACATTTGGCTGCCTATTTCGTGTCAGAGTGGGCTGTTCCACAGACAGAGGAAGAGAGCCTTCAGTACCTGGCCCCTGTACTGCTTCTGCTGCCAGAGAGAGGTCCTGTCCTGTGTCGTGAGCGCAGCTGCAGAAGGAGGAGTTGCTCTTGGGAGCTATCAAGCAGTGGAGCCCTGAACAAGTTTCACAGATTCCCTCCTTCCACCTCACTGGGAAATTCTCAGACTGGTCACTGTGAGCAGAGGGCAGTACTTTGCTAAGAAACCCATATGTACTCATGTCCTGCTTCCTTTTTTTAAAGAAAATCTTGCCTTTCTAAGAAATACAAATACATAAGAATAAGTAAGCACATACATAAATCAGAGCCTCTGCCAGGAGAAGTTGTAATAGTTGTAAACAGTGCATATCCTCCCAGGCATTAAAGCTACAGTCTGTATAGGATGGATGTATAAACCTCTATACAGCTTTGCCCATGACCTCAGTTTATGTCATTCTCCGTTGTGGATGTTGAGTGACAGTTTCTTCAAACCAGTCTGACTGTCTAGGAATTCTCTTATCTGTGTTAGGGAGCTGCTACATGGTTTACTTGCTCACTAGTCACAAGTCATCAATATATGTTTCTTTAGTTTGTGGGAAAGTTCAATGAAAAGCTATTCTGGTGCATAGATTTTGGAACAGAAAGTTTCTGGTATTTCAAAGGATTGGAAGTCTTAGTAACTCTGGAGATCTTAGAGCTGATAAGTGTATTTCAAGGAATAGCATGGCTGCTGTTGGCAACTTCTCCACCTTTTACTGCTTTGGGAAATAAACACAAACCCCTGCTACATATGGGTAACTGTGGGATAGATGGAGATAAATAGGATAAATAGGAAATGTATTTTGTCTTCACACTCTTCTGGTAATGCAGGACATGGACCTGTTTCTTTCTTAGTTATTGACATCATAAACAAAATACAGCAAAAATGATGAAGCCAGTTGTTTGCACAGCCAGTGTGGTGTCCTCTGAGACTATGACTGCCTTTCTTCAGCAAGTGCAGAGCAGCTGTAGCTGGAAATCTGTTTTGGATGCAGTGTGGTGAAATCATCCAGCTGCTTATACTGACAGCATACGCTTAAGAAATAGCAAAGGTGGATCCAGCAAGTATGTCAAGAAGGTATTTTATTGTCTTGTTTACAGTTTCCCCAGAGGAAGTTTTGTTTTTCTCTTAGGAGATATTTATTTTTACAAAATACTTTGTTGAGTTCAACTTTTTGTCCCATGCTAGAATGGACACAAGTGACTAATAGCTTCCACATAAGCATGTGATTCATGAGAGAGAGGGAGATGCATGACTGAAACCTGCCTTTGAAGATTCCACAGCCACAGGAAATGGCACAGCCTCTCTTGCTTTTAGGGCAGACAAACAGGGCTCCTGTACACTTTGAAAATAACACAGTGTTGGAATTTCAGATAGTTACACAGCAGATCTGTAGTCTGATGGGTTGAAAGGAACTTCTCTGTGCCAATGTGCTCCTTCAAACCTGGCTCAGAGGGATTTCTCGTGGGAGTTGTAATGGGAGCAAATATTGCTGGCACCAGGATGTTGCTCTACCTGTGAAATCCATTGTGTTGGCCATAGCCATTGATAAAAAGAAAGAACATTTGGTGAGCTCTTTCACTCAGTTAAATCACAGCAAGGACCTGGGAATCACCGTACCTACATAGCTGAAAATATACATCAGCATTCACAAAACCTTTAACACTTCCAGTAGGAGGCCTGGCAGTGCCTGTTTTCGCTGGGACATGCTGAAATCAAACTGTCCACTCCTTGGGCTTGTGTTGTATTTACACTCTGCTCACTGATAGAGAGCCCAGGCTGCCAGTTAAGGGTATCAAATGATCTGGCTCTAGCCTACACCTGCCACTGGATTTGCAAATCCCACGTCCTCTGAGAAATTACTGGTGTTGTTAGGTAGGGGTGAGGATTGGGGGATTAATATAATAATGCAGAAATCCACGTTTAAACCTTCTGTGTCTCTAACTTAAAAAGATGTCCCTTTCCACTCTCAGAAGAGAGCCCAAAGCTGTGAGCCACAGGGGCTCTTTGCAAAAATACTGAATAAACAAGAAGACACTAAACAATCATCCAGAGAGCTAGGGTCAAGACTACAGTAAGCCAGGTGACTGTTCTACACTTTCCACTACTCTGTGCAGTAAGCAAGGGAAAATACGTTCTCCTCTAGGGGAACCTCCAGGGCTTCCTGGGGAAAACTACCAAGCTGCTTTATGTGTTACTGGAGTCACTGACTAGGGAGTGCTGGGAGACCATGTTGAATGGAGGCTGGTGCTGTCCTGCAGCCTATGGCTGAGAACCAACTTCCCTTTTGTGATACAGACCTACAGACCTTGTGCCTTACTTCTGAATGGCACAGGCAGCTGCAGCCCATTTCAGTAGCTACTATGAAAATCTTTTCCTGGTATCTAGTGCTCCTGTGAACTGTGTGTAGGAGTTTGTGTGTCTAACACACCAGCTTGTTATTTTTATTTGTTGTTCTGGTTTTTGGTTTGGTTGGTTGGGTTTTTTGTAAAGTCACTGACTCCCAGTATTGGCAATCGTTGTCTAAGTATTCAATTGTTCTGCAGCAAAGGCATTGCAAAAATTTTCTTCTCCAGACAACCACCCTTAGATGTTAATACCAAGAGGTTTTTTCCTATTGCTTTACCACTTAGTTGTTGTTGTTGCTGTTATTTTCTGTTCTCATGTAAACAGCCCCACAGAAATCATCAGACTTCCTCTGCAGCCTTAGGCAAAGCAAATTTTCTGACATTTTACTACCCCCCATTTTCTACTGACAGACTACTACCTGACAGACACATTTTCCCAACAATGCTTAGTTTGTTTTCAGGTTTTGATGGGTTATACTCATCTATGTCTTCTTTGTCTTGACAGATTGTTTTCCTGTTGCTGCTCCAGCTTCTACAGTCATTCTAACATTTGATAAATGGGCCCAGCTGGCAGCAGATGTGACTCCACTATGGCAGAGTCTCTTTCTCAGACAAAATGACATTCATAGCCAGGCTGTTTTGGAATCACTTTGCTAGAAGATATTTTGACTTGCTTTTTAAAAATGCAGGAGACAGCCTTCTCAGAATACTGCCCAAGCTTGCTGCAGAATGAACTTTTATTAAATGCTGCTTTTAGGAGTGTAGGAATAATAATATAAGGGTGCAGGTTTTAACTTCAAAATCACTTGTGACTTGCTATCACATTTCTCAGGTCAGTGCAGTTCAAAATCTGATTCTGTATTTATCTGAATGTGGTACAAACAGCTGCACCTGTCTAGGCTACAAATGGGTTAGGGACATTACTGGCACACAGAAAGGCCCCTCATCAAATGTAACCAAAAATTATATATAATAGGAAGCTGGTATACAATTTAATTAGCTCAAATATTTCATTTCAGTCTGCACAGTGATCCTTTACATATGGTAAGGATGTTGTGAGGTGATGACTATGTAATAGGACAAGATGGCACAACAGATGTGTTAGTATAATACTGTCACCTCTTCATTGAGTTTTCTGGATTTCATGGAGTTTTCTGGTGTCTTGTCTACTGATGCTCCTTATTATAGTGGAATAACTAACTAAACCTTCGAATGATCTGGTAGTGAGTCCAAAAATTATCAGTGATTCTCCTTTCCCTGTTGTTGTTAATAAGGTGGCCATTTCTATAAAGTTGACAGTGGAAGATCAGGAGCAGCAAGATTAATGAAGTCTAGCTTCCTGTGGATGTTTTATAAGTCCTCATCCTGCCCCTCCTTGGGCTCACTTTCAGCTCTTTGCCACCAATCTTACACAGAAAACTTAAGTACTTCCTATGGCTGATTCAGACATGCATGTGTAGGCTTTGCAGAGGAATCTGTACAGGCTGGATTGATGGGCCAAGGCCAACAGTCTGAGGTTCAACAAGGCCAAGTGCTAACCTTGGATCACAAGAACCCCAGGCAGCACTATAGGCTGGATAAGAGGGCTGGAAATCTGCCCAGGGGAAAAAGACTTGGGAGTGCTGGTCAGCAGCAGCTGAACCTGAGCCAGGAGTGCGCCCAGGTGGCCAAGAAGACCAGTGGCATCTTGGCTTGGATCAGCAATATTGTGACCAGGAGGACCAGGGCAGGGATTGCTCCCCCTGCACTTGGCACTGGTGATGCCTCACCTCANTCCAGAAAAGTTGTAGAGTCAACATCCCTGGAAGTGTTCAAGAAATGACTGGACATGGCACTTAGTGCTATGATGTAGTTGGCAAGATGGTGATCAAAGGATGCACTCAGTGATCCTGGAGATCTTTTCCAAGCTTAATGATTCTGTGCCTTGACAAACCAGCCAGAATGTGCCTATACACTGGCCAGATGGGTGCTGCTGTTTCAAATAAAAGTATTGAGTTAGATCTGTCTTTGACTGACCATGAGATACAAAACTGGGCTTCTTTCCTCTTTTAGGCTGCCAATTTTTCATGAACATGTAAGAACTTTGCATCTTTGAGAATGCTGCACCTCTCTCAAACTTGACTCCAGTTGACTGAAATTGGAGTTGGGAAGCAGAGAGGTAGATGGCATAGTTGTACGGGGTGTTGTTCTTCTGGAAAAGCAGTGTAAAAGAGGAAAACCAATTCGGAGTTCAAAGAATTTTACATTGCTGCATACATTGTAAGACTGAAATGTAAAACAGCTGCACAGAAGAAACTTGGTAAAATGATGTTTTGTAGGTAATTGAGAATGAGAAGTTAAGTTTTAAAACATGTTCTGTGATTGCCAAAGATAAATATTACTAACACCCTGCTACAGTTTTTCCTTTCTTCTTCCTGGTGGTACTCTTAATCATTGAGCTTCCCCTTCTGCTCCCCTCCCATTTCTGACCCCATTTCAATTGTAAGGGGAGACTGCATTTCTGAAAAACCTCCAGCCATGTGCAAACATAACCATATCTGAGGAAAAAGACAAAAAAAAGGCAAAATGGAGTATTCCTCTTCCTAGAAATCAGGAACAGGAACTGCACATAACTACAGATGACAGTAGAACACCAGTTTAGCCTGATTTGCAGCCCAGGGTTTTAGATCAAAGAGGTTAATCCTTGGCTCTAGTGGCTTAAGGAAGAAGTATTGTATCCAGGCTGCATTGATGAGAGAAAAACGAAGCAGATTTTTCAGTGCTGATGTCTGTTTGGAAAAGTAGTTGAAGCAGTAAAGGAACTTAAAACAGAATGTTACAATGAAGAGGGATATTTGAGGAAATCAAACCTTTTTCTTGTATGAGAAGACTAGTAAGCCACAAGTGTTTTGCTTTACAAGAAAATGACCAAGATCTCTCTTTGATGATGGCCTGTGGAAAGTTAACAAGTAACAGAGGTAACAAAAAAAAGGCAGAGGAAACTGATAGTGACTATGAGTACATTTGTAAATATCAGAAAAGATTTGTGGTGCACAGCTTAAGTAATGCAAAATATAATTGGGAACATCATTGTGGTTTCTTTATTTGGAAGTCTTCCAATTAAGCCTGAAAGTTTTCTTAAATATGACTTGAAACCTAAAGATACTCATAGGATTCAAGAGACTCAAAGTCCGAAAATTTTTGAGCCTCAAGGACTGAGTAGAGCCTCATCAAGCAGAGGTGACCTGCTGAAAACATGAAGTAAAAAAGAATGCCATCAGCCAAGCAAAGGGATCTTACCTCATTTTCTTGAGGAAGGGGAAATGAATGGCCTGCTTGTCCTGATGTCTGAGTGCATCCTCCTGGGCATAGCATATGGATACTGTCCTTTCTGGCCTCTACTTCTATCCCAAAAATCTGTAGTCTTTGGGGTCACTGAGGGTGATTACTGCCTGCCTAAACACATAAATTTCTGAGGTGGTGGGACGATCATTAGGCTCTTGACTACCACACAGTTTGCTCTGGCAGACAGGCTGATGCCTGAAGTTCCCCTAAAATAACAACAGAGCCATAGAATGCTCTTTAACTCCTTAAATTAGGCTATGGCACAAGTATGCTGCTAGGCATTTTAGAGTCTAACCAAAGATACCTTAAATTGCTGATTTGCCCCCAGTGCACTCAGTCTCTGTCTTTGCAGATGTTTTTCTCAAAATCTACTGAAGTTTTGGTTTGGGAGGGGAATTAAAGGCTTGGAAGGAAAGGGCTGAACTGGAATGGTTGCCTTATACTTCCTTAAGCTTTTGTTAAGTAATACTATTATTGGAAGAGTGAAGTAACCATTTGTCTGCAGCTGGGAGCCTGTGCAAAGCACAGCAAGGACAGTCCTCACAGTGCTGTGCTCCCAGAGCACTGCAGTTCTCCTTCTGCCCACTGCGGAGATGTTTAAATCCTTCCCTGTGTTTAAACAGAAGAAATCACTATTCCTTTTCAAAAGGAAATTTACTCTAGCATGCGCTTCTATATGAACTGACCTTAAAGAGCAAGGCAAGAAAATGTCTATGACACTGGAGAAGAATATTCTAGATGTTTTATCTTGCATTTTCACACTACATATGCAGTTCATGCTCTTGGAAAATGAAGAAAGGCTGTTTCTTACCTTGGTTTCAAATTCTTAAAAGGCATTATTGTTATGTAAGCTTTAGCTGCTGTTTGGCATCCTTAATGAAATAAGGGCATAAATCTGAAAAAGTATCCAAAGAACAGGTGTCCATATCAGTGGAAGTCACCAAAGTAATTGGTAAAGAGGCCAGAATCTCTGGAGGAATATGCATTTTAAGAAACCTTTCTGTAATGGATGGACTTAATTTATGATATCATTAAACTGTGGAAGGTTTCTTGGGGTTTCTTGTTGTTTTTTAGATGTTGTTGTTTTATTTGGATTTTGGTTTTGTTTTTTGATTACAGAAAAATGTGTGACTCCCTGATGCCAAGTTTTTGGTATTGCTGTATTTCTAATGGTAGAATCATAGAATGATTTGTTTTGTGTTGGAAAGGGGCCTTAAAGATTGTCTAATTCCAACGCCCCTGTTGTGAGCAGAGACAGCTTTCAATTGACCTGGCTGCTCAGAGCCCTAAATGATGATGTTGTATGCCTGTCCTGAGCTTTTTAATAGGGAAATAAATGTCCTAGTCAAATTAAATGAGGGAAAATAAAAATAAAACTAAGGTGCCTTATTTTTAAGAAGCTTGCTTACCTTTCAACACTGCTATTTTGAATTATCACAGTTAAATGGTTAGGGTGAAAATAATGAAAATTATTGTAATAGAGGAAATAACAAAGATACTGCTAGTTGCAGTGCAAGAAATAAATAAGGTGAACCTTTTCTAGTATAAAAATATGCAGTATCTTATAAACATGATATGTTAGCAAAATAAAAAATACCAGGTTTGAGAAAATTCTTTAAACCTTTAAATCACAAATTAAAACAAATTTATTTTGAACAGGAACAGGTTTGAAGTGAGTTTTCTATGTCTTGTCTGAGTGGAATTTAAATTGGATTCAGTAGTTTTATCATTGTTAGAGCCATTAGATGATAATACCATCCTAGCAGAAACCTATTTGCCATTCAGTTAGAAAGCTGAGTGACTCTTATGGGGTGTTTTAAAATGTCTCAAGTATTTGGGTTACATTGGTAGTGGTAAGAACGATTTATTTTGAGGTACATGTTCATAGTAGAGTGTTTATATATTTGGGGAGTTATAGCAGGAATTAGAACCTTAATTTTACTACTAACCTGAAAATATTTCAAGTGTGACTTTTAGCTTTCAAATGTTAAATGCAGACTGGCTTCCCCCTCTTGACCTCACAGTAGATAATGAGTAACATATACTTGTGGTTAGTTCTGCCTGAAATCTCTCCATCATAAAACTTACCCCTTTCATTACCCAGAATTTACTGCTCATCCCTTGCTTTTCCAAGAAAAGAAAAGCTTTTGTTTAATTTCTGCTTACTTTAGTTAAAGTTCATGTACTAATGGCTTCTTAAACAAAAGGGACATTTTGTATTCTTGTATCAAGTAAAGAGCACATGATTCAAAGATTCAAGCTTAGCAGCAGGCAGGAACATTAAGACCAGCAATTCAAGTTTCCTCCATACTCTCTTTGTACATCAATTCAATTATTTTCACAATTTTTACATCATTTTCAAAATGTTTAGATCTGTAGTTTATCTGTGATCGCTTGCTCTGCAAAGGAGGAAACAAATACTAAGAGGTAGCTAGATATGCAGACCAAGATTTTAGAAATCTTGCCTTGTAATCCTAACAAGCACTGATTTAGTCAATATCTTTAGATGAAGTTCTTTAGCAGAGTGGCCATTTGCACACATTTTCAGGGCCTAAAAATGAAGATTATCAAAGAACGCCTACACCTTATCTTCTGTTTGTCCCAAATTTTTTACTCTGAGGTGATTCTTGACTGAATTGACACAAAGATTTATATATTAATATATTAAAGGATTTTGGAGTTCTTTGTTTGGAAAAAATCAATGGAATTCATCTGTTATCCAGTTTCAGAAAAGTGGGAGATCATGGAAAGTGAATTGATAGGAGGCAAAGATCCTTGTCAGGGGCTTAGCAGCAGCCTGGCTACAGGCTCAGCTGTACTGCCTTAGCATCTCATGTTCTCACTGCTTCATCCGCCCTCTCCTTTCCCACTCTGGTGGGAAGAACTCACCTCAAGTTCATAAGGTCCCACACCTGCTCATGTAATTTTCCATCCCTCTCCTTGCATTGTTCATCCTGCTCAGATTATACAGCTAGCTCTGCCTTTCTCCTCCTTGCTTTGTGTCACAGAGCCCTCATCTACAATAATAATTCCCTTTAGTTCTATTAATTGGTTCAGTCTTCCATAGATACAGATACTGCTATTTCCAGTAATGACTTTTTGAAAGTGTGGTGGAGTTTTGGTGTCATCTCATATGCAGGTCATTGCCCAGAATTTTTGATACTGAGAGAATTCTTGAATACAGGATTAATGTCTCTTCATGGGCATTAAAAATGCAATAATGAGGGCAACTGGAGGAGGAAATGCCCACACGTGTCTGAATCTGCCCTTCTGGCAGTTCCCTGCAGTGTCTCTTCCTTGCAATAAATCCATTATCTGTTCACAGGGTACAACCATACTACAGGTTTAACATGTTCTTTTCCACGTGTTTGTGCAAAATGCTATTTCATTTTGTGCCTTGACAAAACTAAATTAAAAAGACCCAAAGCACAGCATTTTAACTGATTGTCATAAACCCTATCAAGACAAAAAAACCCGAAACAACAGTGGTATTAATGTGAATAAAACTTGTGTGACCTTGCCTGCAATGTGTGTAACATGGAGAATTGCTAAAATTAAGGTTCTCTTAGTAACTGCATTATGTCAACATTTCCTGGTTGCAATAGTCATGGGTTTCTTTTTCACTGAGACATGACAAGTTGAGCAATGTGACCTCTTGCTGGACAGGCTGGAGAAATGAGGCTGTAAACTATGCTAAATCCACTGTTGCACATTCCCTTTATCCCCCACACCCACAGTGTGCTGTTTTTCCTTTACTCCACAGGCATTTCTCCTTTTCAATTTTATTTTTCTGTGATTTGATGAAGGGCAAATAATGGAAGCAAAACATGGGGGGAAAGAAAATTGCAGTGGAAAAGAGCAGGAAAAAATGTGTCCAAGTGCTTAAATAACAAGGCAATCTAGAAGTGCACAAATAATAAGGTAGCCCTTTTCTATTATTATTTCAAATTTATTTATTTATGTAGGGTTCTTGCTGTTTTAGCTGGGTGCAATGACTTAGGATGACAGTCTACACTCTATTCACTTTTTCTTAAAAATGCACCCTTTTGCTATACTCTAACGTAACAAGTTGTTAACAAGACAGTTACAGAGTCGTTGCTGCAATTTTACCTGAAGAGCAAAACTGGAAAACAGCAACCAGTTTTTATGAGTGGTGAGTTTCATATATGTAGTCTATTCTTAAATTACCAACAAGAAAACTATTTGCTTCTTTGGATGGAGCTGCTGTTGGCAGTCTTTGTTCTCTCTTCCTATCCAGGAAAAATTAGTTTTAAATTTCCTTCCAAAAGTACAAGAACTCATCAATGCTGGGGTTTTTTACAAAGACAAGTTCCATTTTCCTGTGTTATCTGTCCAGAAAGATGTGTGCTGGGACTATCAAATCCCGCCTGTGCAGTTATCAGTTCTGGTGTTCCACTGGAAAGTGCTTGTGGAGAGAAAAGGTCTCACATCATTTGCGTCAGGAAGATGGAAAAGTTGGATTTAACTCCAGATTATCTCAAGAGACTTGCAGACAGCAAGGCATTGAAGTGATGGGTTCTACCCTGTCATGTTGTGCATCTTCTGGAGTAGTTTTAGGGGTCGTAGTATGATTTGTAGATACCAGTTATTGTAGCCATAAAATCCAAAGATCACAATTAATCATTAAAGTAAGAGTTGAACTTGGTGATTACAGCTATGCTTGTACATCAAGCATAACAGAGGTTTTTAATGGGACAGGGGCCAATTCTCTTAGAGCTCTGAGCCAACCCCACTTCCATTTCCAAATATGATAGCCACAACTGGAAATTTACCACTAATTTTGGAAATCAGTGACCCCTGGAAGAAACCAGGAGAGGCTGATCTTTTACCTGCACACAACTGTACTGAATGACTGAGTACATCTACTATGATCTAGCAGTTGTGGTCATACAAATTTGGGGAGTCTATTGGTTGTATTGGACCAAAACTTTGCTGAGGATGATTCTAATGTTCTAACACCACTGAGTCCCCTGCCTAGGCATGTTCCACAGCATGGTTCAGTTCCTTAGCACTGGTCTGCTTAACACAACCTATATTTCCTGTACTTCAGACAAGTGCTAGCCCTCAGTACACAGTGCTGCAGCATGACGCAGGACTGCTTCATATCACTTTTTTGGGCAATATTTGAGTTCCTGGACCCTGTGTTGGAACAAGTACATAAACTCCAAAATCTTAAGCCTCTTTGAAGAGGGAGGTTTTCCTCTGTCCACTGGAAGACTGCACTGGAAGGGATGACAACAGAGAAACAACTGGGCCCTGTGGGTTGCAGTTATATATTGCAGTACTCTGGTATTGTCCTGTCCCAATGAAAAATAGCTCCATCTTCTCTGGGGCTGCAAAGTCTGCAGGGAGATTTGCACATATAAAATCAAGCTGGAATGTTGTTCATTGTCAAAAAAGAGAAAAGGCTGTTCACACCAGCAAATTACAGAGAAAAAATTCTGAAATTGATACTACATAATAAGACAATGTATTATCCCTGTGGCTTCATAGTCATGTACAGTTTTCATCAACATGTAGTACTACTCAATCTTTCAAAAATACTTGTGTTTGCCTGCATTGTTTGGCTTCCTGATTCCATTCACACTGAATTATTCTGAAAGACTTGAAGGGAATGTCTTTTGTACTTTTTATATCTGTGAAGCAAGCCATTAATAGTCAGGTATGTTCTAAAGGACATTTACTGTGAAGACAACAGGAGTGAAATGAGTGAACAGAGTGGTTTTCATGACCTCAGCATTGAGGAAGACAAGAGTACTGTGAAACTACTTGTTTTTATGGAAAAAAAAAAAACCAAACAGCTGACTCACTGAAAATAAACAGGAATTTGAGATTATGCCTGCAGACATTTAGCAGCTGACACAAAGTGCTGAGTAAGTTTGAAAGGATTTCTTTGCCAGCAAACAGGAACTGGTTACTAACCTTATGACTTAGCTCTGATATATTTAAAAGAAAAAAAAGTGTGAATTCTTTGGGTTAGTTTATCTGCTAAAAAGACTACTTGATCCTATAATTACTACACATCACAGGTGCTGCTGAGGCTGCCTATGCTAAATTCAGTTTCTCAGCAAGAGACATTTCAACCTGACAAACTGAATACAAAAAAAGAAAATATTTTTAGAGCAATTTTGCTCAGGTAGAAGAGAATAGGTAGGAGGAACTACTGAAGAAACAAGGAAAACTTAGTCTTTTAGCTGCACACAACTGAACTGAATAACCAAGTACATCTGTACTATGGTCTACCAGTTCTGGTCATAGAAACAAGGACCCACATTTAAAAATGAAGCACCTAAACCAGTTCTTCTCTTCCTGGGAAATTCAGATTATTTCACCACAGTGGAAGGAACCTGATTTATGTACATGCAGTTCCTGATTTCATACTGGCTATTCTGTCCTTAAATAAGGGCAGAATTTTAGAAGTATGTTTGAAGTATTCAGAACTATCATTGCAAATGATCACGTCATTTTAGTGTGAAGAGGGTCCTAGGAGAGATATCTGGGCAGCCTTATGTAGAGGTTTCAATGATTTAAAATAATTTAATGGAGCTGGATGAATTATTAATTCTGAGTAATTTATCTGGCCAATAAGGAAATTTCTCTGCATATAAATAATACTTATTTTATAAAAAAATTCAAATTATTGTTTATACTTCCTTCATATTTAACAAGGCTTAGAATTTGGCCCTGTATACATTAGGCATTTCAAAAGGTGTGGAAAAAGTTTTTTCTATCACACTGGCTGCCTAAACTAATTTTAATTCCTTCTTCTTTTTGCTATGTTATTTTGAGGCAATGTGAATAAAAAACCTCCACTAGTTCCAAAGGGAAAGAAAGAAATGAGTGAGCACAAAAGATCCTCATCTAGATGTTGGGCCATGAGAGTTTGTGCTGTTTTATACATTAACATTTAAAACATGGCAAGGCATCAATTTCAGTATGCTGTTACCTATATTGAGCAATGTTTGACAAAAGCATGGTACACCCTTTTCTGCTTCTCTGCAGTTACAGTACTGTTGAGTTAATTGATAAATCATTTCCTTCAGTCTTTGTATAAAACCAGAGCTGCTTTTAGACAAAATTAGGTGTTTAGAAAGTTCTATCTGAAATGGCACAAACTCATTCAATTTGATTATTTCATCTGCAGGTCTCACAGGTCTTTTCCACTGCATGGAAACATACAGTGGAAAACATACAGTTAATTTAGAGGGAATTTAAGCCTTCTTACACTTGGCTTGCTTTTCTGTTGCAGCTTGTGAATCTCATAGAAATATTCCACAGATCATAAATTAAAAATGGTAAACCAGGAAACAGCATTGTAAAATGCTTTAAAACTTTCTGTCACTTCATCTGTAGGATATAATGTCTGAATTACTTAAAATGCAGAAAAGAGTGCTAACTGTGACATACTCATCACCAGTAAAGCTAAGGTGCTAATCCAGGAAGACCGAAATATTCATGCACTGAATCATATTGAGAGATATTTCCTTGGCATTCAAGAAAATGTCAGTAGTGATTATNCCCTGTATACATTAGGCATTTCAAAAGGTGTGGAAAAAGTTTTTTCTATCACACTGGCTGCCTAAACTAATTTTAATTCCTTCTTCTTTTTGCTATGTTATTTTGAGGCAATGTGAATAAAAAACCTCNAAAACTCCACTGTAAACCATATGCTGGATAACTACACCTAAAATTCAGGTCATGATCTGCATTTTCAGCTATTTCTGGGTAGTCCCCAATCTTGCATGCATCTCTCCACATCTGGGACTATTTTCACTACACCCAATAGTCCACTTAATCCATTACCCACACTTGGCCATTATCAAGACAAAGTGACGTATCAGGTTACAAGCATTACAGAAATTGACGAAGCAGAAGGTGCCATTTGAATGTCAGTATTCCCCCAAAGTCACATTATTTCTAAGATTCATAGGGCCTTTTGTACTCTAGATGCATTGCTTCCTGGGTAGACAGTTGCATTTATAGAAAAACATGTTGAATGTGACAAAGACATAGAATGCTTTAAAAGTTTTTCAGCTGGGTGACAGCTTTTAGACATTTGGGTTTGTAGTTCCCACATTATCTAATCAATAGATAAAATAAAAACTGGTGCCATTTTTTCCATCTTATCACCAATTTATTAAGATGCCCTGTGCACACTGAGTCCGTGTATGATTTATATAAGTATGAAGACTGGGATAATGCCAGCAATTCAAGAAGGTAAATACATAACAAGAACCATCCTGGTGCAATGGTCCATCTACTCCATTATCCTGTGTCTACCAGTGACCGTTATTGGATATATACCCAAAATTTAAACTAAGAGAGGATGCATACATAATATTTGTTCATGTGCTCCTAATATCTATGGTGGCTTGCTCTGCCACAATTTTGTTTAGATGCTTCTTAAATGTATATGATTTTTCTTCTTTAAGTAAATTTCTATGGTGAGAGACTAAATAACGTAGGAGTACTTTATTCAGATACTGAAAAAACCCTCAGTCTAATCTGAAATACCTTCATAGTATTCAATGAGCTTATCAATGTCTGTAATGTCTCCTCTAATTTGGTGCTTTCAGTTCCAGTCTAAATAATTCTTCTGTATTTTCAGTCATCTGAGTCCATTCAGGATCTTATTTATAGGATAGCACTGTTTATCGAATATTTTTTGAATACATTCAGAGGATGTGCCACCTTCAGATCAGGTAGTCCTGGCCATGGCTAGGCAAGAGAGACACATTAATTCAGAAAAAGGTAAGTTCAAGTGGTTTATCCCCTGTGGAGTTGCTGTAAGAGAAACGTATTTGCTGATAGAGATGCCTTTCTGGCTAATCTCAGTTGTCTGACTTGCTCTGCAAAACAACCCCTCCACTCCCCAAATACTGTATCTGTAAAGAATGCCTTGCTCAACTGCTGAGCTCATATTAAAATTGGCAGAAAGCATGTGTGGCAGTGATTTTTCAACTGAGCTTGAATACTAAGCTCAGTTCCAATGACAACACTGTTCATCACAAGGCCACTGCCAGCGATAAACTCATTATACGAAGGGTAGCTGAAATATTTATTCACAAACACAGTTGCAGATTACACATAATTACTCTCTGCATATGCATTTCTAATGGCATGGAAATTACTTGTTTCCTGTTTGGTGTTATTCTGCATCAGTTGCTTGGCTCTTGCTCACACTCCTGCAGCCAGACTGCTAGGGCTCGTGGTAAGACCAGCTCCAGTCTTAGAGACAGATGTGCTCTTGTGCATCTGATTAATGAGCAAGGCAGAAGGCAGAGCATCTGTCTTGTACTGTGGCTCACAGAGCTGTCATTTATTGTGCTACCTCCAAAAGACAAATGAGGTCCTGAGTCAGAGTGAATCTTCTAATTGAAGTATCCAATGTCTCAGACCATGCAAAGAAGATATAATCTGAAAGGAAATCTGGCTCACATTGCACATTAATGTGAGCATCTTTTTTGAATTTTGCTCTACTTATGATCTAATGAACCCAGCATCCTATATCTAAGGTAAAGATTTATCTCTGTTTCTGAGACTGAGCAAATAATATAAGATGCCCTTCTGCTGCTACAAGGAAGGGCTGCAGCTGTCTCCTAAGCCATTAGCAGCTCTACAGCAGTTCAGCTAGGATTCCCACCCAAGACTCAGCTGAATGCTTGTTTGTGAGCCATGCTGCTGTCCTTGGCATTGGGAAGAAGCAAGCCCAAGGACACAATAAACTGAGGATGTGCTGGGCCTGGAGATACTGGGAGGCTGGGGCTGCAGTGGCACACCCTGCACTGTTGTCTTGGGTTGAGCTG
>VWZD01004424.1:19349-101517 GCA_013396695.1 Sakesphorus luctuosus
TGAAATCAATAAAAATAGCACATTAGATATGGTTTCTTTCACTAACATTACAGGCTAGAGAAGTACTACTGCTCATATAAAACCTATAAAGCTCTCCAAAACTTTTGGAGACTGGACTTCAGCTTTCATTCCTTTCTTAAGGTGTCTCTCCCTTTTTCAGAGTGTCAAGCCCAAAGTTTTCACTTCTTACAGGAGTCTTCTAATCATATACTCCTTCCAATTTCTTCTCCTAGGTAAGGAACAATGAAGAAATAACCAAAAGAAAGACTAGCTCCTTACCTCAATAATTATTCCTCAATTCCTTTTGGCAAGGCTTACTATAGTTCTTTAGGTTCTCACACTTCACTGACTGAAATGGATGCATAGTTCTGGGTTCAGGACCAGAATGTAAATATATACTACTAGAAACTTGTTATAAATATTATTATATATCCCAGGGTTGATACTTCTTTGCTATTCTATTAGACTATTGCCTCTGACTATCACATCTTTCATTATTAACTGTTCCAGGCAAAACCGAACAGCTTTTTGTCCTTCTTATTCTTTTCTTTGCCACAGTCTGGTAGAAAAGGTACTTTGTTTAGCAAGAATTTCAGGTAGTGGGAAATGGTATTCATAGCTAACATTTCTGACAAATAACTGGTGCAGTCTTACTAATCAGACTGCTAGGACACAGAATCACTTTTCCGAGGTATCTCTCTCCATGCTTTAACTGCTTTAATAATCTAAACAGCAAGCACTCTGAGTCACTCAGTCATAGGTAAATATATACATTTGAGGAATGCCTAAATTTGCCTCCCTTATGTAGTGATTGCACTGACAGCAATAGAGTAATTTCATAAATAAAGTCACAATCAAATATATAAATGAGATTATATGGATACAGCTGAGCATAAAATTTCAAGAAAATGTAGACAGTATCAAAGTCAAGCCAGTATCAAAATCAGAACTGATATCTGAAGGCTAAGTCAAAGATGTCAGATAAAACAGTGACAGGCATCTTCAAAAGACCTGTGCTTAGATATGAATTCTGATTAGTTAACATTTGGAAGAAGTTCCTGAACTGTTACTGACACAGTGGCTAGAAGAAGAAAACAGAGTTGGAGGTGACTGCAAAGAAATAATTAAGAGTTATCATAATATGAAGGAAATACATGAAAAACTAGGTGGAGAAATGTTCACAAAAACATACACACACACTTATACACTATATTATGTGCTCAGTAATCCCTGTGAAATCTTAGTCTAACTTCAAACAGAATAAATGTCCTACATGCAGTATGAAGGAATTTCCAGGCTCATTTTTTAAACACAGATTTCTAAATATAATTTCTGAACTGTATATTTAGGTATTAACAATAGGTGTTGGTCATAAATTAACATTGATTAGCTAAAATACATATTTGGATAGTTAAAAAAAATACAGGCATTTAATGTCACATACAGTGTGAATCAAGTATGACCTGAATTTTTATTAAATTTCACTTAAAATAAAAGACAGCTATCTGGAGCTTGCATTAGGAGGTGTCAGTAAAAGCACTCACTAACTCTTGTTCCTTCTAATTATCCTAAGATAAATTTAAAAAGAAAATAAAGAAAGAAGATAAGCATGAAGGTTCACTATAAATTGTAGACATTAACAGAGGGTCCTATGCAAAAAATATTGGCAAAAAAAATATTATATGGCTAAAACATCACAATAAAGTTTTATAAAAAAATCCTGTAGGGCAGAACTAGGCATGACTGCAATAGTCCTATGCTTTTTGATATTATCAGAATGGTTTTCTGCATGAGTTTTATTTTTACTTTTCTCAAATGAAACATGTCAATTGTGTCATCTCTGAGAAAGTTCACTTGGCTGAGAAAATTGTTTTTCCAGTGCAAAGGTTTCAGCTTTGCATCTCAGCAAAAGCTTTTGAATTTATCTAGTGCATGATCAATAAGAGAGGAAACAAAAGACACTATCATTTCTGAACTGAATCGATTGTGTACTATTGCATTAAATATTAGACTTATTCTCATCTTAAAGTGCTGCAAAGATATCAATTTACAGCATATTCAATTTTATAAATGTTACTCTAATTATAAAACAGAATTGTAAGCACCTAGAAAGCTGTGTCAGCAAGGGAATCATGTTCAGTGTGTTTGAAAAAACAGTATGTGACATATCTGGCTGAGTTACAATACCAATATCGCTTAAAAGATCTTGAAGCAGTGGAGGACTCATAGGATCTTGTCACAGCCTCAAGATCATTAATTGCTTCTCCTGTGACACTCACCTATCCTTGCACACAGAGCTAGGACATCATTTCATCTCAGGTCCAGGGCCATCAGTCTGTGCCCAAGCAGTACTGTTGAAGTGCCAGTCTGCAATCCTCTCCTGGCCCCTTGGATAGGCCTTGCAGCCCTGTAATTGGGCTTGCCTCCATCTGCCCCTGCTTCCTTCTGTTTTTTCTACGCAATGAAGTCTTGAAAGTCACATGGACCTGGTTCATCACTTGTCATGTTGATGGACCCTGCTACCTTTATTCAGCTCTACCTCTCTGTTCAGTCCTTGCAGTACTGTTCCCCCGCCATCAGCAGGGGAACAACCTGCACAGAGTCAGCCTTGACTCTTAGATTTCCTTATCTTCAGGGGTAGCTAGCCTTCAGTGCTCCCTGTAATTCCACTCTTAAAATATCTTTGCCCACAGCACTTTCACCCAGTAAATTTCACAAACATGTCACTTTTCTTGTAGGCAAAGCCACTTCCAGTCAGAACCATGTGTTCTTTCCCTGGCACTAATAACCTGAACCAAAAACCAGTTAATTCTCTGTCTCTATTCTCCACCTGTAAAACATGATATATTTAAGATTTATGATGCTCATAAAAATAATAGACATGGTCTTCAAGGTTGGTAACCTAAAGCAGAGGAAGAAGTGAAGGAATATAAACATGATCAAGAAAATGTGGTAGGATACAAGCTATGGTTGTGATTTCTCATACATATAGCAGTAGCAAATAAGAAGGTGGAAAACTGTTCACAAAGGTCTTATTATTTCAAACACTGCAGTGATGATCTGTCAAAAATACAGTTCATACATGTCCCTGGTTGCTTAAAAAAAGTAAAATACGAGTTATACACTATAGCTGGGAAGACATCTCTGGAGATTTTTTAGTCCATTTCTATGTTCAGAGAAACTAAAATCAGCAAAGGTGGGTTGTTCAGGGCTGTATTATTGGGGTTTTAATATCTCCAAGGATGGAGACTCCACCAGTCACTCTGGGCAACCTGCTTCAGTGTTTGTTTTTACTCTTCCTCAAGTAATAAAGCAGAGATAGACAAGTAAAAATAGATATCCCCTCCTCCCCCCCTCCCTTATGGGTTGGTTTTACTGATAAAGCTTCCACACTACAGATTTTGTGGTACAACCTGATACAAAATGCTAAGAATGTTGCTACGAATTGAATTTTGCTTATGGCTATAGATATTTGAGAAGGATTGTTGGAGGACTGTCCAACAAAAACACTTCTGAAAGCAATTATTTTCCAACGACATTGTAAAGATGAGAAACACTGTAGTTTCTGCTACTACTACAGACACAGAGTTGGTGATGCATTAAATGTTACTAACACTTTTGAATCTGTACTAAGCTAACAACCAAAATGTGATGCTAGAGGGCACAGACTTGCCAAAACCATCAGATTTTGCATGAGGCATAAAACATTAAATTTATGATTGCAAAAGTCTCAGATTTGAGCAGACATGAGGAGCATTAAAAAATGAAAAATATTTTCACTTCTTATAATGGAAATATCCATTTTCATCTCTTTGCTAGGTTTCTCAAATCCTGGAGTGTTTCAATGACATCTTTGTTAACTGAAATTCTAATCTTATTTAAGATAATTAATTATGATTGCCTTACAAGTCTCTCTCTAGTATTGAGCCAAAAATAAAGCATATGTGTTCAGTTCAGAAGTAAGGAACCTCTCATAATTGAGCAATGCAGGTGAAATGTTGTGCCATGCATTCACACCAAGTATTTTCTCTGCAGTGCAACAGTACAAGCATGTTCCTCATTCAAGTGAGACTGTGTCCTTATATGGGTCCTTTATTTAATCAAATTATGTACATTATAAGTCTTTTCTGTAGAAAATACTCTCTTCCATTGAACAGATGAGGGACTGTGGGGAGATACTGCGGACCAAAGCCTGGAGGTCCTGGCAGTGCCTATCAGGCATAATACTACACTTGGCAGAAGTAGCCCTCGAGTTTTTGCAGGAGAGGTGAAGACTGAGATGGACCCATTTGTTGTACTGTAAAACATCATTTTAGGTGATAAATTTAAGAGGTGAAAAAGGGCATATTAAGAAAAGCTATGCTGGAGTCCTGTCTGCAGCTCAGATAGCTCAAAAGTGGTGACATGATAAAGAAAAAAGCTCACAAGAAATAATAATTTCACATGAAATTAAATAAACTGAAAGGTGAAAAAACCAGCACGCTTCACCATAGTTATCTGTAACTAATATTTCTGCTATGTATAATTGTCAACATCATGATGGTCACTACAAAAATAAGGCAAGAGAAAGAGAACAGTAAAGTGATAGCAAAAAAGATATTGTAACAACATGCTAACAAATAAAACGGTCATCGACCTTTCTGATAATTTATATTGCATTTTCAGTTTAATTTGCAAGAATTTTTGGAAATCATGTTATGAAACAATTTCTAAAATTTGTTTAAATATGGCCATTAAGGACAGAACTCTTTTTTACTTGTAACTATTCATGACAAGAATAGAAAATGCTCTGTTCATTTTAAGCAGATACAATGGTCAGATCCACAGCTCTGTAAAGTCAATAGAAAGAGTGTCATTAGTTTTAATAAGAATTAAAACTATGAACTCTCAGAATGTGTTTGGTATGAAACAAAGCCTTCTGTTGATGTTATTTGGCATTATTTTGCCTAAATCATCTGGCTTAGTTGCTTGGAAGTTTTTAGGAAGGCCCTCCTTGGTATATTTTTCTAAAAAATAAGTCATATTTCAACTCAAAGTTGTTATTAGTGGACATAAGGTTATTAAGTTTTGCTCTGAAATATTCTCCATAACCTGGAGATTTTACTGAAAACTTATCCCTTTCTTCCCTTCCCAATTTGGCATTTTTTTCTGGGAAACTGTTATTCTAATTCACTCTTTACTAAAATTTAAATAGTTTAAAATAGTTTGAAAAATATTATAGAATCTAAAAAATCAGAAAATAAAGTTAAATTACTTATAAAATCTCTAAATTGCAGGTAGTCCATTTAGGATTTCCAAGCTGCTGACTTCCAAAAGAAGTGTTCTTACAGGCACTAATTCTTTACTCAGTCAAGGCTGCAGAAATAACTTTGTGCTGGCTTTGGTTGTTTGAGTGAGCAGCACAAGTAGTGGTAATGCTTTTCTTCATATTTATGAACACTGTTGTTCAATTTTCATGTCTTGACTTACAATTACAAAAGTTTAGCACTGTGCATTACCTCTGCTGGACTTCTTGTTCGGATATTTTTTTTTTTAAATTTTGTCAAGTTGAAAAAAGCATTGTAATATACACTAGACCTGACGATAAGGCTCTTGAAAGTCTCTGTATTTGGGACTTGAAATGTTAAGTAATATTTTTGGGGAGGGAGATGAAACAGTCAGTCTGCACTCATTTGTCATTCTCAGTTTAGAGTTTTATCTGTTTCTGTTCATGTTGTTGTACAAGTTTTGAAGAAACAAGTCTAGAATAGCCTTTCTCATTGAACAATTTAAAATATAGTGATAAAGAATCCAGGCTGTTTCATTTTTCTCTTTAAAATGTACTAACAACTTAAACCCTGTTTTGGAAGATACAAATGCAGTCACTCTGTACAGGCTAACTACTAAAAAATATTGAACATCAGAAGAAAAAAATCAATCAAAAAGTAATTAACCTCAATATTTCCCACTTGAAATATCAAATGAATTATTATTTGAACACTGCGGATAGACAATTCTTTTTACTTTATAAATTTGTGGACTTTATTAGTGCAACATTGGAACTATATTGCTCATATTCTCCAGTACGTAGCTACTGGTTTTTATTCAACTTGCTCAGCAAAGAGTTCCAGTTGGCAGAGGCAAGATTATCTGTGCCTCAAAATACTTGAATAGCATATTTTTCTTCTATGCTATCTTCTGGTAAGTAGTTTAAGATTCTACTGAGTTTAGTTAAGTCCTCATGCTTGGACTCTTTGAGAAGCAGAATTCTCACAGTTTTTTTCAAATATTTAAGAAAACATGCTATCAACACAAGGCAGCGAAAAAAATATGCCAGTCATGCTTACTCCTGCAGAAGATCTTAAANTCAGGGAGAATTGCAACTATAAAAACACTAATGGTATTGCTGGAATAAATTAATTAGAAATAATACCTCTGTTATTTCTCAGGATATAACACTGTTAATATCTTAATATTAACACTGTNTGAATAGCATATTTTTCTTCTATGCTATCTTCTGGTAAGTAGTTTAAGATTCTACTGAGTTTAGTTAAGTCCTCATGCTTGGACTCTTTGAGAAGCAGAATTCTCACAGTTTTTTTCAAATATTTAAGAAAACATGCTATCAACACAAGGCAGCGAAAAAAATATGCCAGTCATGCTTACTCCTGCAGAAGATCTTAAAAAGGACTTTGCATATGCCAAAACTGTCAGAAAACAGCTAGAGATACTGTAGAAAAATGAAGTCCTAGTTGCTAGTTTTAATTCCTCTTCACTATAAGTAATATTTTCATCAGCTTTATGTCTTTAATACAGGAAGAAATTGCATGATTTCTTGCATTTTTGAAGGTATGACCCACCTATTGCCTTCTTCTTAACAAAGAAATGACAGAGGAACACTGAAAACTACATGAAAACTGCTCAAATATAATTGCTTAGTCCTTATAAACAGCAAGTACAAATAAAGTGTTATAAACTCAGAAAAGTNTGATTCATTACAGCTTAAATCTTCAACCTAAATATTATTGTACTTGAAATTTTTTTAGAGATTGAGTAGGCTGCCAAGTGTTAGTAGCGATAAGCGTTTTAGAGATGCAGGGTAAGCAATGTGTTCAGCAGTTGGATATCAAACAGAATTTGCTACTGTGACCTTACAAATAATAATGCAGAAATCTGATGTATATTTATTATATATGTGTGATTAACTATGTGTGTTTGTGTATTTACTGACTGAGCTCAGAAGACATGTCCGTATCACCAGATTCTTCTAATTTAATATGGCTTTTCTTAGGTGTTCTATGCTATTGTGTAATGCAAGTATGACTGTATAGAAATAAGAACAAAGTAATTTGCAACTATAAGAACACTGAATTGATATTTGGTAAAAGAGACTCATAATCTAACCTGACTTGTGCAAATCATGAAACAAGGCAGATAGTATTTTTATTTCTTTTGTCTGCCCATAAAATGCTCTCATATATGGTTCACTACCTTTATGCTTACCAGCTAGGTTAAATCAATGGATTTATATGTCATTTTAACAGACTTTGTTCTCATTGTTCTGTGTGTAGATTTTTCTTTCTATTTTATTTTTTTTTATTTTATAGTGATTATCTTTTTGGTATAGGATGAGACATTGTGTTATCTCCTTCATTTCTCAAAAATGTGTTCAATTAATATCCAATGCAGTATCCAGGATGATAGGCTTCTATAATAGCTATAATTAAATTATAACAAACAGTTTACATATCAGAAATTATCTCCATGACCAGATGTTATGGGTTTAGCCAGGTAGGCTTAAATTTAGGCTTTAAAACTCAGATTTGGGCCTGAAATTGTCAGCTGCCTTCAGCTGGGCTGAGCTAGCAAGCAGCTGACCTCTTCTAGCCAATGATTTTATTCCACCCCATCTTACATCATCTCAATAGCAGTAAAGTCCAGTGTGTGGGTGTGGCTTGTTCAGTTCCACCATGGCTGAGGTGAAGGGAAGATGTGCTGCCGGTATGATGCCCTGTTAAGCCTCGCTCCTACTATTGCCACTCCTTGCCTTTTGTTTAAGTTCAGGGAAGTAGAAATGTTTTGTTGTTACTCTTTCTGTTTCTTGCTGGGTGTCTTTTAGAGTGCTTATGAATTTAGAGTAACATACTTCGTATTAATTAGAGAGTGGGAGGTTATTTCTTGTTATATAAAACTTGTGTAAGAGTGTGTTAAATTGTAGTTGTCTTTTAATTTTCTCTTTTCTGTATAAATACATGTAATTAGTTTCAGAAGAAACCTAGCTTTAGAAGTTTTTTTCCTCTCCCTTTTCTTTCTCCCTTTGGCTGGTTGGCGGGAGGAGGACCCTTTTTCTCTGTACTTAGGCAGTTAGCGTTTTGCCAGCTCAACCCAAGACACCAGAGAAAAAAATACTTTCACCAAAACATTTCGTAAAAAAAAATGTCCATGGCCTAATACAGACTGTAAATGCTATCAAATGTTTGTCTGTACTCTGCCTACTTAGTGGAGCAAGACATTATAAATAAATAAATAAATTGTCATTTTTAACCACTATTCAGCAAAGGAATAGTAATCTGGGGTTCGAGGGGAAGAATACCAAAACAAACAAAAGAAATTTGGCAGGAGTGCTTTTCACATGCTCTCTTCATCAAACTCAGCTTGTGAAAGCAGGATTTACTTACAAAATGCTAGAACATGTGAAATGAAAAGCAGGCACATCTGCAACTAATGGCCACAGCATCAAAGAATATTGTGAGTTACGGGCGTATTCTGTCTGTTGCGAGTAGATTTGATGTCCTTGTAAACAGCCTCAAGAACCCTGAAATTCTGCTGGTGACACCATAAATTGATCTGCTCGCTTTTTCTTTTTCCTTCCTTATAATTCCCTGCTACTGGAAGGATAGAGGAGAACACTGCTTGTGCTCTTGATCCAACCAGGCCCTGAAGTCTCTTCTCGTTGACCTTGCACGTTGTGATGCAACTTCATTGCTGCCTACCTGGAAAATCAAAAATGGCTGATAACCTGACTTCAGGCTATTCCAGTACAGGAAGCTTTCTGTTCACATCTTCACCTGGGCCACAGGGAGGCAGCAAATTTCGCTAAGGAATGGATCTTGTCTGCATATTTGTTCTGTTCCTTTCAGAAGGGAAACTGTTATCACAATGGCTGGCCTGTTTTTAATTAATGGGAGCATTTTTCGTGCAGGATATATGCTGACTTGATCTCAGTGATATGTCCATGCTAGATGAACCATCATACTCATAATTGTTCAGATTTTCTTGCAGAGCCTTATACCATAATGACAGGGCACCTGTGGAGGTGAGGCAGTCACAGAAGAAATGTATCTGATGAGCTGAACAGGCCCTTGTCACCACTGGCCCCTCTCCCTAGAGTCACTTTGTTAAGCCAGGCAGTGGGAGCATAGGGAATCATGTGTCCTGACCACCTGTGGCAAGGCATGGTGCTGTTCCAGTAGCCTATCTCACAGAATCACAGAACTGTTAGATTTGGAGAAGACCTCTTGACATCATCTAGTCCAACCTCCCTACCAAGGCAGGGTCACCTATATCAGGTTACACAGGAACACATCTAGGTGGGTTTTGAATGCCTCCAGGGTGTCCGCAACCTTCCTGAGCAGCCTGTTCCAGTTCTCTGCCACCCTCAACATAAAGAAGTTCTTCCTCATATTGATGTGATACTCTTGTGTTTTAGTTTGTGGCCATTGCTCCTTGTCCTGTTACTGGGCACTACCAAAATCAGTTTGATACTTGCCTTTGAGATACATACATACATATAGATAGATAGATAGATATGTATGTATGTATATGTATATGTATATATACATGTATATATGTATATATGTGTGTGTATATATATATATATGCATCTCTCCCTTGCTCTCCCTGCTCCTTCTCAATCTTCTCATCTCGCCCCTGAGCTATCACTAAGGGGAGGAGTTCCTCTATGTAGGTGCAATTCCCACAGCTGTGCTCACTCCTGCCATTCCATACTGCCATCATAACCCGGCACACCCTGCAGCTGACACTGAGGTGTTGTCGATGCATTCCCACTGGAGCTCTTTCTGAGCAGCTTCATCAGTCGTGGTGGGTGCAGACCTTAGAGAGGCCATGGCTTTGTCTGGGTGGATACCATTGCTCCCTGGTCTGGCTGGCAGGTTTTCAGCACTTTTTGTCTGAGCCCCTTCTACACCAACTGCTGATGTGCCACAGCCTGTTTACCCACCCTTTAGGCAGCACTTCTGATTGCTAGCATTTCCCAGGAGCAGCTTCTACATGGGAGCAGGGGCTTCACAGCCATTGCTCCTGGCCCTTATCAGGTGCTATCAGCTACTGCTGTGCAAGCTGCAGGTACCTGGCAGCTCTCTCAGCTTCCCTGAGGTTCATCTGGTACAGAACCTGCCTTGTACAGTACATCAGAACATGCCATGTCAATTGTGCTAGCAATAGAGACACTTTTCACTTAGATATTAATGAAGAGAACAGATGAAGAAAAGGAACAGAGAAGAAAAAATAATGAAATTCATGCTGAAAATAAAAGAAATATTTTGGTGTTGTTTCTGTCATTTTAAATCTAAGTAACTCTTTTATGGCTCCAATGCCTTCCATTATTATTTTTTAAATATATTTATCAACATGCATATGCTCCTTTGCCCCTCTGTAAGCACCCAGCCACAAGTTAACAAGACTTCCACAACAAAATGTCCCTATGAGCAAGCAGATACTATCATAGTAGGAAAAGGCTGAGTCTAGTTTGTCTTGATCAAAACTCCTAGACATCATTTATTCTCAAAAGTACATTAACCATTTTACATAAGATGTTAAACTTGCATAGCATCTGGTGGTAATACTTTAGCAGAACCAGACTGCATAATTTACATCAGTTAACTATACTGAATTTCATAATATTTTTTCACCTTTATTCTCATTATGCTTCCTTCTCTCATATTTCATCCTGAAATTGTTGACTTGAATTCTATGGTACCAGGGAAAGACATTTATCTTTATTTTCTTCCCTCCCACCTCTTTTTTTCTTACCTTTATTTCTTTACCTTCCAACTTTACCTTCCACTTCTCTGTTCATGTTCTGTGCATCATTTATCAATTGTAAAATGATAAAACGAGAATTATTGTGTTAGTATAGAGATTTGTGTCCCTGACTTGAAGCTGCACAGGTTTATGTTTCCAGTTTTAACACAAAATAATGTTCCTGAAGATTTATATCATTTATGCATCACAAGAGAAGTCTGAATTGGCTTACTGGTGATGTCAAGCTCAATTACTAATGTCGTCTCACATAGCTTGCTCTTCATAGACATTATACATGTCTGATGATGTCTGTTATGAATACTACGCTATTCACTGTCATGAATAATAAGCTTAATCTCAATTTAAAGGATAATTGACCTCAGCTTTGCCCTAATTACATTATTTTACCAGTTTATATGGCCCTTTTAATACGAAGCACTGAGGGTCTGTTTCATTTTCAGAGGCTGCCCTTCTAGCATCAAGCTACATTACATTTTACCTTGCCACTATTTAATAATTGCTTGATTGGTGATACTTTTTAACTATGAGTTTTTGTCTGCAATTACTAAATATGATATCATGAACGCTCTTCTAAAATCAGAGGTATAAATTATTTTAGTAAATACATGGAAATAGATGAATGTTCATGTACGAATATAAATATTTAAAGCTATATGGTGAAATCCTGTTAAAAAACAAGTGGTTGCAAATACGGATAGACTTGTTTCCTGGTTTTGGCTGGAATAGAGTCAAATTCTTCTCTGCAGCTAGTATAGTGCTGTGCTTTCGATTCTGTATGAGAATAATGTTGATAATACATTGATGTTTTGGCTGTTGCTAAATCGCATTGATCCTAAATCAAGAACTATTTTTGTGTCTCATGCCCTGCCATAGAGGAGGTACACAAAAAACCTTTGAGGGACCACAGCCAGGACAGGTGATCTAAACTCACCAAAGGGAAATTCCATACCATTGAACATTATGCCCAGTATATAAACTGGGCAAGTTATCCATAATGGGGCTGATCAGGATTTGGAATAGGGTCTGGCATCGGTCAATGGGTGGTGAGCAATTTTATTGCACCACTTGTTTTTCTTTGGGTTTTATTTTTTATTATTGTTATTACTATTACTATTAATAATATTATTATTATTTACTAATTATTACATTTTAATATTTTCCAATTATTGAAGTGTTCTTATCTCAACCTACAAGTTTTACTTTTGATTCTCCTCACCATTCCACTCAGAGGGAAGATTAAGGGGGTGGCACCAGTGTGAGTGAGTGACTGTGTGGTGCCTAGTTGCCAGCTGGGCTTAAACCAAAACAGTCTTGGTTGTTGCCAAGTGTGAGGCATGACAGGTTGAGATAATGAAAGAATTGACCAGAGTATGTTAAAACAAAAGTGTTATTAACATTTGTTGTATTGGTTTAATAGTTGCTGGTTACAATATTGATTTATTTGCTCTCAGATGTATTTTATCTAAGTCTTGTGTATTGTAATACTAGTAATATCTTACCTGCAGTATGTGTTCCCTGTGGTAATATTTATTGTCCTTGGGGCCTGGGCTAAGACTATCATTGTGGGGTATTTTGTGGCATTGACTTTTGATATGATAGTGCTGCTAGTTGGTAAACCAATCTGGTGTATGTATTCAGTATCACAGACACCTCTGTACTTTGTGAATCGTCTACTGGGAATGAATAATAATCACATCTGCGGTCTTTTCTCCTCAGAAATACAAACTATGAGGGAAATACATTCCTACATCTTCCTTCTTTCCTTCCTTCTCCTACAGGTTGAATATAGAAACATTTGAAGATTATAAATATTTAAAATATCCTTTGAATACCCTTGAAACCAACCTGGTCTTTTTGCTAGGAACCAGTACGTTGCTGCATATGGTTCAGGTCTTGTTTAAGTTCAGATAATTAATTAACAACATCATGCAGAGATTTACCCAGAGACAAGATAGTTCTGAGTGGCAGGGTGTGTGCAATAGTATTGGCAAGTGCCTACTGCAGTGGGCGCCTCCAATGTGTTTGCACCTTACCCCCTTAAACAAGTGCATAATCCAGAAACATTAGTAAAATATTATAATAAAATAAATATAATAAAATAATGAAATAATAAAATACTGCAGCTGCTCTAACTCCAGCAACAGACACTGACACTGAATCAGAGAACCAACATGTGCCAGTGACAGTTGCCCCTGTACAGCTGCAGAAGAAATGCACACACAAGTCACCCATAAAAAAGCTTTAGCAAAAGCCTAATGGAGAATGGAGAATAACAACAGACTATCATGGCCTGAACGAAGTCATGCTGCCTCTGAGTGCTCTTGTACCAGACATGCTGGAACTTCAATATGAACTGGAGTCAAAGGCAGTCGAGTGGTGCCACAGCTGATATTGCTAATGCATTTTTCTCAATCCCTTAGGCAGCAGAGTGCAGGCCACAATTTTCTTTCATTTGGAAGGAAGTTCAGTACACCTGGAATCTACTGCCCCAGGGATGGAAACATAGCTCTGTCAACGGCCATGGATTGATTCAGACTGCACAGGAACAGGGTGAAGCTCTGGAAGACATGGATGATGTGATAGTGTGGAGTAATACAGGAACAGAAGTTTTTGAGAAAGAGAATAAAATAGCACAAATCCTTCTGAAAGCCAGTTTTGCCATAAAACACAGAAAAGTAAAGAGTCCTGGACAGGAGATACAGTTTTTCAGAATAAAATGTCAAGATGAACATTGTCAGAACTCAATGAATGTTATTAATAAGATGACAACAAAATCTCCACCAATTAACAAGAAAGAAACCCAAGCTTTTTTAGGTGGGACTTTGGAGAATGCTTATTCCAGATTACAGTTGTATTGTAAGCCCTCTCTATCAAGTGACCCAGAAGAAGAATAATTTTGAATGGGGCCCAGAGCAACGACAAGGCTCTGAACAAATCAAGCAGACAAGAATTCATGCACTAGCCCTCAGGAGTCTTAACCCAGGCCCCAATCACAAGAGCTTGCAAAGAGGCTGGGATTCAATATAGAAAGAAAATATAACATATTACCTGACTGTGAAATCAGAATCTTTACTTGTATATTGTATAATATTTTTTCTAGGGAGCTAGTCAGACTCCACACTATTTTGGACAGGGGCATTTTTTTACTACACACTTGTACACCAAATCACACTGAAGAAAACAATAGATTTCTAAAAATGTCTTCATTCCCTCAAACAAAAACTATCATAGTGAAGTTGATTATTTCTTAAAACAAGAAAGAACCATGATATAAATACTTTATTTTCCTCTTATTAGAATTAGTTTTACTCTTCTGTTTTATAACCAAATATAAAGGCTATAAATAATAAGAAAGATTGTGTGATTAAACAGAATGAGAATTGGCTGATTTACTCTCTAACGATTCTGACCAGATATTTATCATGGTTAGGGTGTCATGACCTCAGCAGAGGGGCTAGGACTCCAAGCACAAGTATCTGACAAGCAATTATATGTGGAGTAAGAAGGACAACAAAGAGATTAAAAATGTGTAACAAGAAGGAGAAGCTACATAAATTTATAACAATTTAAGAGAAAGTGATGGAAGTCATGAGTACCAGTACAACTTGGAGACAGTAACAGGAAAAAGGATAGGATTTTAATCAGAATATAACAGTAGCTGCTCTTCTGAGAATAAATGATCTTTCAATAACAAATAGAAAGATGAAAAAATATTGAGATGAAAAAGGAATAGAGAAAGAGGTATCAAACAGGAAGTGATTTGGAAGTTAGTGTAAAAGCAAGGTTAATAATCCAAGGAATTGTTAAAATTTAGCCACAAAATTTATAATTTTGGTTATAATTCTGCAATTCTTTGCTACATATGTAAGTAAGGGATGGGATTTCAGACATGAGACCCAAGAAGACATCATGGCATGGTATAACCACGTCTCTGGCAGGTCTGAAAAGATTTGTCTCCTAATAAAACCACCAGGAAGAAAATCTGATCATGTCTACTTCAAGACAGAATTTGAGGCTACATTTGCAGCTATTTTTGCCTGTCCTTTCCATATTATTGACATTTTTTCTTGCATGTAAGAGAAACTTCTTCAGCTATGGGACAATAGCACTTCCATTTAGCTTACTTCTTAAATAAAATTGGATTAGAAAGTCTTTTTCTACATAAATAGTCTTTATTAATATAGTTCACCATAACGGAACCAGGATGCATTTTAAAGCACAGGTTTATATATTTTGTAGCACACCTGGAGAAATAAACACCATGAACTTGTGGACTCCAGAACAGTTAAAAATTTATGGGACTGGAGATTCTTTCATACTTATGCCATTATTTTCTTACAAACGGCAAAATCACACAACAAATGGTATGTGAGAATGGAGCAAACTTTATTCAAAAATTTTAACTTCTTTTAAGAGGGTAGACAATGATATATCACATAAAATGGAACATGACTACCTAGAAAAACAACTAATAAAAATGAGCTTCTCTTTTGAAATTGAGCAGCCTCAAATTAATTATTTTATAATTAACTTATGTCATTTTAGTTTAGCTGTCTGCTGATAACTCCAGATAGAATCTTGATAACTAATTATTTTTGACTAATTTTCATGAATCATGAAGTAAAATCTCACTCAGTGACTCAGTATCAATCACAAATCTTTTTTCTCTTTTGCTTTTATGAAAGCTATTGCAAAAAAATAACAGTAGTTTCCTTCCTTGAGTTGTCAGGGAAATGTTCATGGTAACTGAAATCCTATTTTGACTGAATAATGTTGCTTCTTATCATAATTCTTACATGAACCTTACAGTAGAAATTATATATAGGTCAGCATTTTATCTTTAAAATTTTAAAGACAGGAAACAGAGAAACTGAAAACTGAGGCACAGTACAATGAAATCAGAGACACTAACCAAAAATATATAAAAGTCAAAATTACAATTGGTATTAAAATGGAGTAAAAAATTTTTTTCAAATAAAAAAAAGTGTGGGTTCATATATATTATTTTATCCAATCTGTTGATATGGATAGTATAATGTGTGTCATTCATTGTAACTGGCAAATTTGGTGTTATTTAAGCATTCTCACATACACTGATAAATTACAAAATAGGCAAGTCCCAGTTCCACACAACTAGACACACCATGACCTTTCTATGTTCATAGATATCTTAAATCCAATGTAAGAAAAATTCCTTATCGTCTTTCTTGCAAACATTGCTCATTCATTTCTGAATACAGTCTGTTCTGTAGAGTTAGATGTGAGGTTTTCTGAAATGTTTATTTGTCAATATAATTCACTGTCTTGTCTTATAGGCAAGAAGTGAAGTAATTCTGAAAAAAAATCTGAATGTCTTGATGTCTTAGTTTGAGGGAAAACCCAAGATGTTTACCAAAAAGCAGAGGAGAGGATTCCTCCACAATAATCACGTCATTCCTTACTAAATTTAAGAAAAAGGAACTTTAATTAGCAAATGGATATAAGAAGGATAACTGTTCTTAACTACTATATTTATACATATATATATGTAGATATAGATATAACTGTAAACTGACCCGAGCACACTACTCCCCTAGCACCAAAAGTAAAAACAAAAGAGAACAACCCCCAGATGGTAGGTTCCTCCTGGAGCAGTTATATTTATGGACAGTGTCAGTGTCACACCTCGTCTGGCTGCAAGGTGAATTCTGTCTTTTCCCAGCGAGGCAGAGACAAGGGGTGAACACTCATATGGACTCTCTCTCTCTCCTTGTCCTTTGTCCCAAACGAAGAAGGAAAAGCTGGGAGTGGAGGGATGGTGATAGTTCCCAGGAATGAAAGGTCTGCAGTGTGTCCCAAAAGCAGTTGTGACTCCTCCCTCTCTCTCTCTCCTGGGTTGCTGCGATGGTGGGGCGGGTGGGCCAAGATGCTGCGGGTAAGGGTAAAGCTGGAGCAGTGAACAGGCCCGCAATGCCAAACCAGTAGGACAGCAATGGCAAGAAAAAACAGCTCACTAAACAGCAGCAGGGATGAGCAGGAGAATGGCCTCTCTCCGACAGCAGCACACACAGCTGCAGTGTTCAGCCAGAGCTGTGGATGTCCCCAAAAAAATGCAAAAGAGATGATTCCTCACCACACCTTCCCCCAGTCTGTCCCTCACTCATAACCATCAAGCAGGAATTCGTAGCAGTTGACCACTTATTTTGTTAACTAATGGCATGGGGAATTAAGCATTCAATCTTTGAGTTCTGTAGTGGCAGGGAGAGAATTTTTTCTTTAACATCCCAAAACTACAACACTTGATTATTAGATTACTACAACATCATGAACTTTCATTGGATCCAAATAAAGTCCTTCAGGAACTGAATTCACAGGGTCTTGCAATGACCGTGGCAGCTGCTAATTTTTAGTCACCTGTCGGAGGAGACCAGACCGAGAAAGAATTATGGGCGCCGGGCAGATGAGGACACTGAGGCCCTGGACCCCGGGCAGCACGTGCAGCGACAGGATCGGGACCATGAGGCTTTCCAGATGGACACTGTACCCTTAAAAGACGGCTACGATCCAAGTTTTTTCTTCCCACAATCCCCTGGAATTCTCCCACATACCCCTGGAATTCTCCCACACACCTCGTTCTCCCTATTGGTCCTTTTGCTGCTCCTCCCCTCCCTCCTCCCCTTCGTTTGCATGTACCTAATGGAGTGCGTGACTCCTCCCCGTCTCTGCCCCTCTTCCCCGCCTACATCCGGTGTATTTGCGCGCGCTTCTTATAAGCAGGCGCGCGCCATTAAAGTGGGCTTTTCCTAGTGGTCTCCTGCCTGGTATGGACTTATTCTGTCTGGAGGGGTCGCCGGACCGGGAGCGGGAGGAGCCGACCCTAGCTTCTAAGGGGCATGATCCTAGGGAGCACCACTGCTTGCAGCTCGCCGCTTTCCTAGCATTGCTCCGGGGAGCGTGAAAAACCCCTCCACTATATTAGTGGAATTATTAATCCACTGAAAGTCACCTTAAAACTTGTTTTAATTCCTACTATCCTTGTTATTTTATTTTTAGGACTAGTAAAAAAAGAAAAACAAAAATTACAAAAACTGGAACACTAAATAAGAAGCCACTGACATCAGTAGCTACAGCTTCGATATTTAGGCATATAAGAATGTAGTTAAGCATCTCATTCCTCAACTTCTTAAGTATGCCCATTTCGTGGCCATGAGCCATTTCTTCTCTTCAAATTTCCTTCCCGGTACCTTTGTGCTACACCCACGTGAGTGTGTGAGCAAGCTTTAGAAAATGACTGGAACAAGGAGTTGACTTGAAAAATAACACAGTAAAATACAATTAGCCTCCACAGAATTTCTCCAGCTTTTCAGTTTGTGCAGTTTATAGTTAGTTCCACATTATAAAGCCTGAGAAATCCCCAAATACCATATAATAAGAGTATTAGAGAATTTTTATGTGTAACATGAGCCCATGTTCCCTCAGACAAATAAAGGATTTGAGTTTATATCCTCCATGTTCCATTTAAATATTCTTTTATTCCCTAGAGTAGGTGATGATTCATACAAATTCTTCTTAGAAACTTCTTACTAAATTATTTTTCTCTGTCTGTTTTCTTTCGTTTGTTTATTAAAGCCCTGACTCTTAAAAGGAGCCTACCACTTGAGTAAAAAGTTTAGGCCAACTCCAAAATAATCCCTTTTTCTAATAAAAACAATAACAAAGACAACAGCCTTCTTAATGCATTTAGCTCTCCTGAAAGCAAACAGTTTTCTTGTTCATTTGGTTAGTTTTGGCAATTGCTATGTATTATATATAGTCATATAGGTCATTTCAGAGCAATTTTATTGTCATAATCTTGTCACCAAGAATTGCTCTCTGTGCAAAATAGAAAGATGTGCTATACTTTTTCCAGCAGTAATCTTTACTGTTCAATTATTCTGAGAATTTTAGGGAAAATATTTATTGCTGAAAATCTATATTGCTGTTAAGAGATCACAGTGAAAACTAAAACTCCTTACATATTTATTCTACTGAAGTGATGTCTGTATAAAGTAAGCAAGCTTTGATCCCACATTATTTTAAATAGTTTTATCTCCATTGTAAGATAAGCCAGTTCAATCTGCTCTAAATAAATTATTTTACCTCTAAGTGAATTAAAACAGCTACTAGGGGAAAAAAAAGAAAGAGGAAGGAAAAACAGAAAGCCCAACCTGATCACTATTTCATTCCTCAAGGACACATCCACCCCTGAATCATATCAGGTTCACATCAGTAGAAAAATACCCTTTTTCTTACCAGTGTTACAGATGAGATCCATTTAAAGATCCATATTAGAGGTTACTGCATTGGGTAGCCTGATGGAGACAAGGCTGCTGTGTTCCGTATTCCAAGAGTCCAGCCAGTAGCAAGGCTCAGCACACAATCCCCAGTAGGAACACACATGCTCACACCACACACACACCCCGCGTGCATGCAGCTGGCTGCACACATAGCACAGGCAAAAAGCAGTGACTTGCCAGCACCTATGTAAATGTGAACAGCACAGATGACTTGATCTTCTTCCCCCACAGGAACAGAGTTTAGGAAAGTCTGCTCATAGGATGTATGTGTAAACACACTATTGATCCCCATCATAGCTTGGACTTTTGGTCTTGATGAAAGAATTGTTTTCAGCTCCACTTTGTACACATCACCTGAGCCTTTTTCTGGTAGACAAGTCAAACTGGGGCTTTCAATAGGCATTTACGTTTCATTTCTAAGCAATGTCTCCTTTTAACTAACATTTGAAAATTTCCATCTCTGCATGTGACCCTTGCAGAACAGTAAGGAGTGGTCATCAACATACAACCCAACTTACAACATACATGCCAACCACGTAATCTGGGCAACAAACAGGAGGAACTGGAGCTCTGGGCTCAGTCTGAGAATTATAAACACAGGAAACTACAGGCCCATTAGACTTACTTCAGTCCCTGGGAAAGTAATAGAATGAATCCTCCTAGAAGCTATTACAAACTCAAATGAAGTAGTTGATTGGGAAAAGACAATAATCATTTACCAATTTAAGACTCACCAGATCCCCCTCTATAACAAAAGAACATATTCAGTCAACATGAGGAGAGCAGTGGATGTTGCTTACCTGGACTTCAGCAAAATATTCAACACCATTTCCCATAGCCTTCTTCTAGACAAGCTGGCACGGTACATATTGAGGGGGTGGTTTGTGAGATGGAGAGGGAATTATCTAACAGATGGCACTCACAGGGTGGCTGGTGATCTGTGGTTTTCACTCAGACTGGCAGTCTGACACCAGTGGGGTCCCCAAGGGATCGATACTGGGCCCCATGATGTTGAACATCTCCATAAATTAACTTGATTATGAGACTGAAAGCAGCCTCACCAAGTTTACTGACAACACCAGACTGGTGGAGAGGTGCATCTGTCAGAAGTGAGAACCATCTTACAGAGAGACCTGGACAGGCTGGAGGAGCAGGTGAGCAAGAACTGTTTGAGTTTAACAGAGAAAAGTGCAAGGTTCTGTACCAGGAATGACAGAACCAAAGAGCTCAGAACAGTTCAAAATCTGTGTGGCTGGGGAGCAGCATCACTGAAAGGGACCTGGGGTCCTGGTGAATGACAAGGTGACCATGAGTCAGCAGTGTCCTGCTGCAGCACTGAAGGCAAATTGAACCTTGGGCTGCATCTGAAGAAGGATTATTAGCAGTTGTAGAAATGTGATCATCCCACTTTACCAAAAACTTATAAGGCCACACCTGTGTCTGTTAAAGTCAAAAGAGATGTGGACAGACTAGGGAGGATCCAAAGGGTTTAAGCGCAACACCAGAGACAGACTTGTAAGGCAATCCTAATTAATGATCTGAAATAAAATTAGAAAGAAATTTTTGCAATGAGAACTGTCAGTGACTGGCACAACCTCCCCCATCACTGGAGTTTTTCAAGACATGATTGAAGAGGATACTGTATAATCTCATCTAGGCTGAGGAAATTTCATATACTGATCTCAAAAATTTCACTCTGAATATCCTGAAAAGTAGGACTTAAAAAAACAGAAGGAAAAGAAATGGAAGACACTTGCAATATTAACATTTTTGTGTGAAAGATACCCTGAAAAAATAATTATTTGTATTTATATTTGTTTTACATTATTTTTCATAATAATTCAATTTTTATTATATTTATTCATTAGCACATATCACATCATACCAGATTAAATTTTAATCTTTTTACTATATCAATTTTATTTACCTGTAGCAGGAAAAAATGCTATGTATTAAAACTATTGTACATTTCTGATGAAAAGAGTTGCTTACAAATTAGAATGTAGACATGACTCCTCTAAGAAATTTGAATGGTACCATATATTGATATAAATGTGAAATAAATGCTGCATTGACTTCTTGCTGAAATCACTGAGTGCACTCAAGATTCATGAGTCATTGTTTTGTAAAACTGTTTTCTGAGAAATAAGAAAAGCTACTTAACATTAAGGTACTGCACAAACATGGGAATCTTCCAGATCATCTTTTCAAGCCATCAAAGGCTTCATTTGTTGCTAATAAAAATTGAGGCAAATGACAAATAGAATGTGTTCCCAGCTCTATAAAGGACTTTCAGTAAAATTAAAACTGAAACACAACTGAGTGCTACATATCCTGATACGCTATTTTCCTCAGTGCTTTAGCTGAGTGGATTCTTAGGAAATTAGCAGGTTCAATAACTAAATGTATTTCTTATCTTATTAACTGTCTAGTTTAAATCTATAGGCACTAGAAAAAGCTGGGAACCTACAGAGACCGGCTTACTATAGTAGCCCAAGCATGTCTCAGTTTTATTGAAGAGTGTTCCCTTAGAACCTCACTGCATGCCAGGATTAGTCTGGGTTGTCCTTCCCCTGAAAACGTAAAAATATATGTTTGAGTATGTGGACAGTAAAGGAGCCAGTACATACCCTAAGAGAACCAGCACAGCCACACATATTGGATAGTGCTCTAGTCTGTATTGCCTCAACTTTAGATTTTAATTTTAGGAAAACGTGATTGTCTCCCCAGTGGTAGCTCTCTGCTTCCATATGTCAAAGCCCAACGGTTTTATTAGAAATGTAACCTTTAGATAATCTAACTTTTAGATTAGCTCAATGCACCTTTAAGCTTAGCCACTCCAAAGCATTTCAAGATAAGCTTTCTTAAGAAACCAAGCTTTATGCAGAAACATTCTTGAGATATTAGGTATCCTCTGCAGTTGGTTGTCCCAAGTTTCTGGGTCTGTCGAGATCCATCAATATTGTATCATACCAGCAATATTCATCAAAAGATTAAGAGACGCTGAGGAAAGAAATTACCACATTTTTCAATGCTAGCAGCTATTGCATATGTATAATGTAATATATGACTATTCTGGATTAATATACAATATTGCAGAAAAGTAGACTACCCAGAAAGAAGTAATAACAGCAGATGCAGAGAATGAATTTAGTCACTGAACTGCAGAACATGGGAATTTAAATCCAGCTTCAGCCAAAAGATCTCAAAAAAACCTTAAGGACCTATTAACTATGGATTTAATACTTATGTCTGCATATTTTTCTTTCTAAGTAGGACATTTTTTCTCTGTGTAAAGCATAACTCAATACTGATGGAACACTGTGCCTTTACTCAACATGTGAAATTTTAATGACAAAAACATGATTCACAAATTAGACATCTATGCATATATACATGATTTATGCATTGAATTATTTCTGTGTTACACATAAAGGACAAGCAGGTCCTTTTGACCCAAATTTTACTTTGATTTTGCTGTTGTAGCCATGACCTAATTTAGAGCTGTGTCAGGCATGTTTATAAAATACTCAGCATTTAGACCATATGGTGTAGTTAGAGGCACAGAGCATAATTTGAACATTCCCTAGAATTAGACTTCAAACTCTTTGTAGTGTTAGCATTAAAACCTAACTTTTTAATTTAGTAAATACTATATAGCATAGATGTAATCCAAAAAGCCCTTCACAAAGCAATCCACCATTAAAGCTGAAAATTCTCTGTAAAAAAGTCCACCTCTCTCTGATCTCTAAAAATAGGATTTTTCATGAAAACAGGAGACTAATGCTTCTTAATTTGTCTGAGTAATTAAATATTCATATAACTAAATATCTATTTCTGCCTTTGACCTAGGAATTGCCTGCAAGTACTAAATCACTCATTGTCTTCAACCAACAATTAGATGTATTTACAAAAACTCCAGCAATGAATGCACTTAATTGAAGGTAATTCCATTTATGCCAAAATTGTTAAATACATAAATAATTGGACAAATAAAACCTAGAAGTGAAAAAGTGACTGCCTATTATCACATATATTTAGATGTGCAAAGGAACAAAGAATCACAGACATGGCAGGAATCTCAGATTACCCAATCTTTCCAGCTGCCTCCAGCAGGACATTTTATTCTATTATATATAAACGATATAGATTTAAGTTTGTGAGACACTTTTTGCTCCACAGCTGAAGATCCATTGAGAAGAATTCAACTCATTCTTAAGCAGGATTTCAGTTTTGTTGTACTTATTGATTCCTGCAAAACCACATCTTGTTGAAGTCAAGACTACAACACAGACATAATTTCCTTTCCAGATTTGGTGGAATTACACCCTCAAGGTTTTTCATTCAAACCTTTTTTTCTCAGCTTAGTACAATCATGAGGCACAATGCTAAAAGACTTTAAAAATTGAGCTATATGACTTTACTACTTCTATTCAATCTACGAGATCTATTATCCTATTGAAGAAGTAAATTAGATTGTTTTAAGGTGATCTGTTGTTGAAAAAATATTTTTAATTGATAAATCTTTTTCTTATTTCTAGGTGCTATCTTTCCAGTCACTATTTAGAAGTTAAAGTTGACAGATACATAATTCTGTTGCTCTTTCTGCATTTTTTTCAAATGTGGCACGAGAATTGCCTTTGCCATTTTTGACCCATAAATTCTCAAAATAACTACACTATTTGTAGTCTGATTTCACCAGTCAACTCTTTAACTGCACAAAATAAAACCCATCACTATTACAATATGAAAAATCTATTATATAAGTAGTGTCTAGCCTATTCTTGATTTATTCAAGGCTGAAATCTTTCATTGTTATTTACTTCTAGGTTGCAGCTGGTATTTTGGGCAAGAATTAGAAAAAAATTACTTCGCATGTGGACCTTCTTATCATCATCTGCCAATGGTTTCCTACTCATAATAGTACACTCATTATTAACATTCAAACTTTTACATTCTCTGTATGCTTTCTTGGTTTTGCAGTCAGTTAAAAGTCAGCCCAGTGACCTGTTACTATATTGTGGGAGGGTTTAATTAATTTGGCTACATCTACTATGACTACACTTTGCTGTAATAGTTAATGTAGTGAAACAGATACTCGTAGAATGCAATTCAGCACATGCTAAGTTGCAGCAGAGAGTGAGTAGCAGTTTTCTTCTACTGCCAGGGACAGTGCTTGGAATTACCAGCTCCCATGCAATGGTCTTTATTGTGAATATCTGTAGTGATGCGAGGTAGCTCACTAAGAGCATAATTCATATGATCTTTCAGATTTACTGGTCTACAGGGACTCCTATAACGTTAATGTTCCTATTTCTTTTGCCCTGAATCATTACCCAAAACCTTTCAGAAAGCTCCATTTAAAGTTTCAGTGTCAGAATTTGTTCTTTATGTTAGAATGCTTAGCTAGACCCTCTTCTGTTGCCTTCCTTCCCAGCAAACTATATCCCCTTGTTGACCACAAGGGCACACCGCTGGCTTATGGACAGCCTGTTGCCCATGAGGATTCCCAGATCGTTCTCTGCAGAGCTGCTTTCCAGCAGCCCTATGGAGCCCCCAGTCTGTACTGGTGCATGGAGTTATCTGCCCCAGGTGCAGGACCCTACACTTGCCTTTGTTGAAATTCAGTATTTCTTTGCCCATCACTCAAATCTGTCAAGGTTCTTCTGAAGGGCTGCATGATGTTGGATTATTGGCCACTCCTCCAAACTGTAAGTCATCAGTGAACTTGATGAGGTGGCATCTGTGAATTAGGTAAACAATACTGGGCTCAGTACTGAACCTTGAGGGACACCACTGTTGACAGGCCTCCAGCTAGATTCTGTGTCACTGATTATGACCCTCTGGGATCTGCTCTTCAGCCAGTTCTCACTTCACCTCACTTTCCACTCATCCAATCCCCACTTCCTCAGTTTCTCTACAAGGGTGTTGTGAGGGACAGTATTGAAAGCCTTGCTGAAGTTGAGGTAGTCAACATTCACTGTTCTCCCTTCATACATCGTTTTGACCGTCTCATACATCCAGGTGGCTGTTTTACCATAGAAGGTAATTAGGTTGATTAGGCATGATTTACATCACTCCATGATGACTACACCTGATCATCTTCTTGTCATCCATATGGATAGACATGGCCTCCAGAATGAGGCGTTCCATCACCTTTTGAGGAACTGAGGAGAGACTGACTGGCCAGTAGTTCCCTGGGTCCTTCTTCTTGCCCTTTTTGAAGATCAGGGAGATATTTGCTTCCTTCTAGTCCTCAGGCACCTCTCCAGATTGCCACAGCCTGTCAGAGATGATCATCATGGCCTGGCTGTAATGTCCACCATTTCTCTCAGCACTTGTGGATGCATCCTGTCAGGGCCCACGGCCCCATGACTGTCTTGGGTTGAGCTGGCAAAACGCTAACTGTCCGAGACAGAGTGAAAAGGGAAGGAGAGGGAGAGGGAAGAAAAACTCTAAACTAGGTTTATGCTGAAACTACATGTATTTATACAGAAAAGAGAAAATTAAGAGAAAACTACAATATAACACACACTTACACAAGTTATATATAATAAGAAATAACTTCCCACTCTCCAATTAATACAAAGTGTATTACTCTAGACTCATAAGCACACTCTAAAGACACTTAGCAAGAAACAGAAAGAGTAACAACAAAATGTTTCTACTTCCCTGAACTCAAACAAACTGCAAGCACTGGCAGAAGCAGCAGCAAGGCCTAAGATAGCAGAAAAGGTGTAGCACGTCTTTCCTGCACTTCAGCCATGGTGAAAACTGACTAAGCCACTCCCACACACTGGATTTTTCTCCTTTTGAGATGATGTAAGATGGTATGGAATACAATATTATTCGCTAAAAGGAATCAGCTGTCAGCTAGCCCAGCCCAGCTCAAGTCAGCTGACAATTCCAGGCCTAATCTGAACTCCAAGGCCTAAATTTAGGCCCACCTACTTAAACCCATAACAATGACCCAGAAAAAGGAAGAAAAAATAAGATTATGAAATTAATTTAAAAAAAACCCAACCTAGTAACAAACTTAACTGTATATTGATAGGAATATTAAACAAATGCTCTACAGCATCTTTGTGGTTTTTTTTTTTACCTTGACTCCTCCATTGAACTATAAATGTTTTCTAAAGAAAGTATCCATTCCACAACTTACTCTCCTCTACTGTTAGCCCTCTGATACTTCTCATTCATGATTAACGAATGGTTACTGAATGTCTAGTGTCATAAAATAATTGGTAGTTAGTTAGTTGGTAGAAATGAGAAAAACATTTCTGCAGGTTTATCCCCAGTCTCTGCAGAAAACTGAATCTAAGGGGGAAATTTAAAAAAGCTTTTATTTTGTTACCTCTCACAAACCCAGTATTTTTAATTAATTTTTCAGTGTCTGCACTGAATCTTACTAGTTTTCTTCATAAATCTGCTTAGAAAAACTGATTTTTAAAAATTTCTTAGAATCTATTCCATTACTTGCGACTTCTGTGAAAAGCTTCTATAATACCTTATTTGGATAATGGATGCAAAATAATAATTCCTTTGTTCCACTGAAAAAAAAAAACAACAAAGCAACAAACAAAACCAAATTGAGTCCCTGACAAAAGTCTTGGTAAAAATTCATCTGAGGTCCCAAGAAAGTAAGCAATTCTTCCCAGTAGCCTGTAGCATTGCTTTCATATGCTTTAAAGTAACAAAGGATGCATGACTGTAGTTTTGGTTATAATGAATTCATTATCTATGGCACATTAAGTACCACATTTCCCTTTATTCAAATTACACAGATAATTTTATATGTTCCATACCTCAAACCTATGAATTCTAACTAGTATATATAATGTTTGCACTAGCATAAGTGAATACTAACCATAGATCTTATTCTTTCCCAGTCAAATTACCAGTTTCTTCATCTCACTATTGTACTAGAGTTAAATTTAGGCTAAAGTTACATGAAATATCTGTGATGACACATCTAAGAAGCAATTAGACACGGAGTTCAAAATTCTGTGAAATAACAGAAAAGGTTTGTGTGTGTTTGTTTTATCAGGCACAACTTTCCCTTTTGAAATACTCTGTTGCCAATAACTCCCAGTGAAAATCTTCATTGTATATATTGCTTCAAAGAATCTCAGATACGTGAATATATGCATTTCTCTCTTTGTTTATTGTCTTTGGTATACTGTGTTGGATTTCTATACATGTTCATTACTTGCTTGAAACATCTGCTGGTAGTATAAACCTAACAGTTCTCAAAGGACCGTTGCTGAAAATTTCCTTAAATTTCAACCCAAGATGGTCATTAGGCACATATTTATTATGTTTATTCAAGAAACTGACAAAAGAACCTTTATAAAAAGACCTTACCAAAAAATGTTTCAACTTTTTCAACAGATTATTTTTTCTGATGAGAACTGAGATTTCTCACTCCATTTTATAATACCTTTTTATTATTTCAACATCTCAGTAGGAATCTGTCATGTGAGGCAAAGTAACTAAGGACCTTGATGCACTGAAAGTGCACTGCTTATGAATTTTTTCTTTTTGAAAAATCTATTCTCTGTGTGTAAAATAGGTCCCTATATACAGTTACCAAATAATATAAAAATATTTAAATTATATTGCAAAGTTACATAAGCATTCAAATTTTCTAATACTTAAAATTTCGATTCACCCTGGTGACTGAGAATGAAGGAAAGAATGATGGGCAGATATTACCAAAATGGCTCCCACATTTTATGATCTTCCTTAGGAGAATGTCATATGTGTGATGTTAATGCATTTCCAGGGGAAGAGTAGGAAAAATTAAACCAAATGGAAAAGCAACTTTTCTCTTCTTGGAAAGAAAAAAAAGAAATAATCAAGGTGCTGAGTAATATGAATATGGAGACTGATGCCGAAAGGGTTTTTAGTTTTTGATTTTCATCTTTTGTAGATTTTAAGAACACAGTAGATGTAGCACTGTAGATTTTTAGAAGATTACTATTTCTAACAGTTTAAGTTTAATGCCTTTCTATCACTACCCCTGTCCCAGAACGGGTACCTCAAATTCCTTTAGTTAATTAATCTTGTTTAGACTCTCTTCAAGGTAAAGAGCTGAATGCTATCAAAAGGCCTACAGAACGAAACATAAACACAGGCCAGATTAACGCAGAACTCAGAACATTGGAAGAACTCCAAAAGACCTTTGTGTGCTGAAGAAGAGGAGGTGGATGAAGACAGAGGGTCTTGACGACCCCAGACCCAATTCCGGGGCGTTGGATCAGGAATGGGACTGGGGCTGGACTGAGAAATGTGTAAGGTGGTGATTGGAGGGATCATATTATAAAAGCTATGGAAATCAAAGCTTAGACATGTGCATGTCATCATGTATTCCTGTGGGCACTCAGCCTGTTATTAAAGGACCTTTACTTTTTACCTTACCCCATAGCAACCTGGCTCGGAGTCCTGTTTTGGGGTTCACTCACGGCATCAAGACAGTGATACCAGTGGAAGATGATATAAATGCTTCTTCATTGTCTTCCTCGTCTTCCTCCTTTTTCCTATCTGTGGTATTCTACAAAAAAATGGGCAGATGTAAACATTCTATAAAGTTGGGGTAAGCTTTTGCATTCACATTAAATGGCCAGTCTTTAAAGGCAGGTAGCCTTGCCAGACAAACAGAGTAACTGTGGTAGTTTTGGCTTTAGTTTTCAGTTTAGGCCTCAGTTTTAGCAGGCCTCAAAGGATGTGACATAGAGATTAGAAGGGACGGGCATCACCTGACTTAAGCAACCAAAGAGGTATTTCATATCATCTGACATCATCAAGAAGTGTCAAGGGGTATAAAAAGAGAGAGAAGGAGCTACCCTCTCTTTTGGCCAACACCTCAGCCCCAGGAGGACGTGCTGCTCTGCTTCTGCTGAGACTAGACCTTACTGCCATCCATGCTGTTATTTATCTAGAGAGGTGAACATTTCCTTGTTAATTTCTCTTTTCTCTAGCTGGGAGGTTTCTCTGAAAGAGTTTTTGGGAGATTTTCTGGGGTTTGGGTAGTTGGAATCTGTATTGTTAACTCGGACGACTTGGAGAAGGTGTTATTTCTTTTCATATTTGTATAGATATATATTATATCATATTCTGTTTCAATTTTTATTTTATTCTGTGTAAATATAAAAACCTTGCCATTTCAAAGTTTAATTTCTAGGGGTTTTTTTTCCTCCCTCCCTTTCCCTTGGAAGGGGACCCCTTTCACTCTGTATTGGGCAGAGTGAAAACCATAGAGCAAATGTTAAGCTACAGTTCCCTTTAATGACAATGCTTGCACAGTCATCAGTACAGTGTAAGACAGGAGTGATCAACAGTAATATCAGCAACAGTGTTATCGATATCAATTTAGTTTATGACCGTGTATTGATATGAGTTACAACTTTGTTGTTTTCCGGATGTAAGTGTTGGCTATATCTTGCCAAAATAATTTCCTATTTCACTAAGACTTAGCAGTAGTAATACACATTGATTTTAAAAGAGGAACACATTATACATGGCAACAGTGTCATACATTCATTTGTTGGAGATGCTGTGGAAAAGAATTTTTCATTACTTGTTTAGTGATAGTCTTGAGCAGGGAGGTAAGCATCCAAAGAGCCAAAACAAGATGGTTCTGCTTCCTTGGTATAAAAACATGCTTGTTCTTTCAGGACTAGAGGACAGCTTCCCAGGCAAAATGTCAAAAATGTTTGAAAAAAACATATATTCAGAAATTTACTACCTCAATCATAAACCTCTACTCCAACCAGGCACTGCTAGACTCCTTCTGAAGGGTCTACCTGGGAACAAAGAGCACAGAATGCTTTTCTTTGCTCTTTTTCAAAACTGTTAAAGTCAAAGACTGAAGCAAACATAAATATGCTAATACAGCTGCTAGTTTGGCAGTTAATTTTCGGCACCATCTTGCTACACTTATTTCATTATCCAACTGACATTTTATTCACTTAGTCACAATTACACTGCAGGAAAACTGTAACTATGTTAACGTAACTTAGAATGGAAAGACAGAGCATCACACATTTCCACCTATTAACAATCAACAGTTGTTTGTTCTTTCCGTAATGTTAAATGCAAAATCTTTAATTTCTAAATAGTATAATATACTTAGTCTTTGCAAAATGACACATTTGTGTATTGAAATGGATGGAAAATAAAATAATGAGCCATGTTGGGAACTCTGAATATAAAGAATAAGGGGGAAAAAATGTTTAAACTCCTTTATTCATCTAATCCTTTCAGGATGTACCTTCTATATAAAATGTTTTGCTGGTGACAATCTATTCAATTTCCTAGGTTTTAGTAGACATTTAGACATGTCCAGATTAGACTCTAAAAATTTTGCATTAGAATGCAAAGCCTTATTCACTTTGTGGTTACACTTTTTTGACACTTTTGGAGAGGCATTTCCATTTAGCTTTTTTCCAGCTGTTTTAAGGTTGATTTCTGCATAGGCTTCAGTGTCATTTCCAGGTTTCAATTTCTAAATTTTTCTGCATATCACTTCTCAGTTTTCTTCCAAACGGATCTTTAGAGGCAGCAGAGTACAGTTTCTTTACTCTTGATCCAAAAGTTCAACTGAAGCAAACATAATGCTAGAAAGAAGAAAACAAAAAAACACAAAGGAAAAAAAAAGACAAAAAAAGCCCAAACCCCCCACAACTTAAGGAGATTTTTTTCCTCAGGTAGAATAAGTAGTCAATTTATCCCTTTATTTAGATCGTCATCCCCAAAAACTTCTGGCAATTTGAATGTATGTCAGCCATTGCATATTTTTCTGCCCAGATCTTCGGATGACCTACTCGCAATCCATAAAACCATAACGACTCTTAAGAATGTGGACTCCCTTCTCCTCGTCCTTTCATTAGATAGGTACTTTCTAGTACCAAAACTGTATTTTCAACACCTCAGTAAATGACCAGGTTGCTGGGCTCCCACAGCTCCTACTAATGTCAAGGTTAGTTACCTTTTACATTGTCTTATTTCTTTCTCCAATAAATTTACATGGCAAAGCTACAACTTCATGATCATTAATAACAGTTACAACTATGCAAGATAATATGATTATAGTAAGATTTTATGCTTCAGGGCATAAATTGATAATCTGTGGGAGTCAGGAAAGAGCTTTTCTTCTCTCATTATGACATTAAACAATGGACAAGTGTTTTATGGTGGCTTTTGCTCTTATTTGAAGCATCAAGTACAGGCAGCTGCTTGTCAAAGCAGAATGCCAGAGTACGTTTAATAATGTCAATAATCCAACTTTACGTTTTTCACACAGGGGTGGTTCTGTGGTGTAAAGGAGAGCACTCTGGACTCTGAATCCCAAGGACCTGAGTTCGAATCTCAGTAGGGACNTTTTTTACAGTTTGATAAAATCCCACCCATTACATCTCGTATTGTAACAAATAACATTGATTTTACAATGAATACAGATGTAATTTTTATATAGTCATTCCTATGCTAAAAGACACTCCAGATTTGGAGGGTTTGTTTGTTTGTATTTCTAGTAATGTCTTGGGTTGAGCTGGCAAACTGCCAACTGCCAAAGTACAGAGTTAGAGCTTCTTTCCCTCACCAAGAATAGGGAGGAAAGGGAAAAAACCCTCAAACTAGGTTTATGCTGAAACTAATTATATGTATTTATACAGAAAAAATACTACAATGTAACACACATACATGTTAGAAATAACAAGAAATAACTTCTCACTCCCCAGTAAACACACAAATTTCACTATTCACTACAAATTATTTTAGAGAAATTAATTCCTTAGAGACACACTTAAGCAGAGAGAAAAACTAAGAACAAACATTTTACTTCCCTATGATAACATGGTGGTGAGCCGGTGCTGGGCCTGGTCCTCCCCGTCCCTCCTGGGACAGCACAGCACGTCCTCCTAGGACCACAGTTGTGAAGCAACTGATCAAGCCACTCTCATACCAGCTCTTACTCCCTTTTGAAATGATGTCGTAATATAGTATAGAATACAATACTATTGGCTAGAAGAAGTCAGCTGTTAGCTAGCTCAGCCCAGCTCAAATCAGCTGACATTCCCAGGCCTAGACTGTTATGTAAAGCCTAAATTTCGGCTTACCTAGCTAAACCCATAACAAGTAAGTTCAAAGTTATTAATTCTGGAAGCAAATCTTAAAATGAAAATTGAAAATTTGTTGTGAAGTAATGAAGATAAGTCAATCAAAATGACTCCCAAAAATGTTCTCCTGCATTCCATGTACTCCAGGTTTTCCTGTATTCCATGTTCTCCATGTTTTCCTCCACTTTCCTTAGTACAGAGGAAGAGAGGGAGCTAGCAAAAAATAAAAAAAATCCATTAAAAAAATGTAAATTTGACTATAGAAACCATGATAAAATGGGAGAGTAATACAATAAACACATTTGATGTTCTCCAATGCCTTGGATCAATTTATTAATTATTTTTATTCTAAAATTTAAAAAATCCTAACCTTTGGATAATAGGGAAAAACAAAACAAAACCAGCAACTTTTATCAATTTTTAAAATATTGATTTGTATTCCTTCTAAATTATTATCCTACAACATTACTTTACATCTTTTGTCAAATTGTCAGTGAAATAAAAACTAAGTTCATGTAAGTGGGTTTTCGTCTTGGAGTTAATACTATTGGCATGATACCCAGAGAGAATTTTTCACATCACTGGCTACATTCTCTTGCTACCCTTAGTAGTTGACTGTCCCCACCTCTTTCCTTTGGGATAAATGCCTAGTTGTCTCCATTAATTACAGAGAAATCAGAGGGAGATTAAAATTACTGCACTACAATTAGCCTTTTGGAAGATTTCCTTAGATTTTTAACTCTTTTTAAAGCTGAGTGAAGTGAGTTTTAATTTTGTATATGCAACAAGGAAAAAATATTATTAGAAAACTAAGCACATTAATATTGCGTGTAGATCCATAATAAATAAACCAGTTCTAGTACCTTGGAGAAGGAGATGATCAGGAAACTGTTACCTTGGTTCCCCAGCAGCTTTATCTAGTAGATAAACAGTCCGGTACCAGACCATTTACCTCCCTCCCATCCAGAAAATTGTTCTCATATCACAGTTTGGTGTTCAGTTCCCAAATGAGAGATATATTCAGCCAACCTGTCTCAGTCTCTTGAGAAATGTTACTGAGTGTTATCATCATTCACTGTCTTCAATGTGCTATAATTCCAATTTCAGGTAATGCTTGAAAGAAAAGAAATAATGAGAGTTTGCTTAATTTCACTGACCTGTCTAAGTACCCAGATCACAAATTTCTGTGATACATTAGCTGTATCATTGCTATCAAGGTTATCTGTAACAACTCTTTCCACTAGGTTTGGGTTGTTTGTTTGTTTTTGGTTTTTTTTTTACACATAAGGCTGTCCATATGGAAAAACATGAGTTTTCAAAAAGTAATAGTGCTCCCAAAAAATAGAGGAATTCCTGGTCAAGAAACCTGCACAAATGAAGCTCTCTTAATAGATCTACTTTATGTTCCTTTCACATAAAGAGAAGATGGGGGTTTCTTTCTTTCTGAACTACTGTACATCTATGTTCTTTGCTGAATTAAATAGGCAAACAAATCCCTCTGGACCATTCTTCCAGTGGACCCACCAGTTCTTATTGACTTATATGAATAAGTCATTCTTATTTTTAAAACTTGAGAATATAGATATGGTTAGTTCACAAACTTGAACGCTCACACATCTATACCAAAAATAGACAAATCAAGAAATAGCTAGAATGTCTCTATAGAAACACAGTATCTATTTGAGTTGCTTATTCCTTACAGGAATATTTTATATTTAAAAATCCCATCAGAATAAAATCTGAAGGATCAGATAGAAGAAAACATAATGATTCTCTTTTGCATGTTGTTCAATTATCCCTGCTTCAAGCCAGAAAAAAATAACTATTCCCTTTAGGATATGATCTGCAATGTGAACTATGCTAATCCAAGAAGGCTACTGGTGCAGATCTTTAAGGCACAACTAAAGAAATGTTTTCTGAATTCAGAAAAGATGAAATGGAAATCACATGCACCTGCAATCTCTTGAGGTTTAACAATGAGTTTATTTGGTTAGAAGGTATTGCAGCCCACTTTACATTTTCATTTACTCTTTTATTTTTTTAAGTCAAAGACTTGGATGCACCAATGCAAGTCAGCCTTGAGAAGACTGCACAACTGCTTCATCTGCATCATTTATAAAGGTACTTATAGACTTCTTACTATATTCATTGATATTTTTTACAACATTTATTGCTACATAGAAACTTAATGGCATCTTACTTCTGGAACTCTCACAAATTTAGAGGTCAAATAGTTCCCCAGAAAGGTTCCACCAATGCAAAGAAAAATGCAAAAAAGAACAAGGCTGCAAGTAGCTGAGCTATAGCTCAGCTGAAGAAGACTGTCAGTCTTCCTTTGGGACCACAAAAAAATTTCTTTGCCAAAGACAAGGACTGAGAAACAGTAATTGTTAGACAACATAAGATCCATGTTACACATTGGAGTTTTGATATGAATATTTCGAGGAGAAATAAAAACTGACTGAAAGGTAATCAAATATTTAAAAGAGAAATCATATTTTCCCAGAGAGGCTGTGGAGTCTTCCTCATTGGAGATATTCAAGAACTGTCTAGACATAATTCTGAGCAATGTGCTCGAGGATGGCCCTCCTTGAGCAGGAAGGTTGGACCAGATGACCTACACTAATCTGTTCCATCCTTATCCTTTCCATGATACTGTGATATTAGCAGGAATTTTCTAATGCACAGAAATAGTCTTTTGAAATTCAGGAAGACAAAGAAAAATAGAGAGTAAAGACATTTTGAAGACATTTTGGCAAAATCAAAATATTCTCACAACAAACTTGGATATGTGCAAATGACCATGTATAAATAAAAACTATTCAATAGAAAAAATAACTCATTCAGTTAAAGTGAAAAATAGCAAATGTAATTTCCAACACAAAATATCTGCGATAAAATAAACAGCAAGTATTCTATTGAAAAATATTTTAAGTTCAGCACAGTTGTTCACTTATTATATTTTGTTAATTTATTACAAATCTATTGCTGGTTGAAATGACCTATCCCCGGGAACTGGCCCAATGAGTTTCCATACATTAATACACTATGAGCAGTACAATCAGGCAGTGAAATGGACTCCTCTGGAATTCATATAACAGGATGGGGAACTATGGAGGGACCCAGTTGCCAGTGTAATATTAATCATGAATATTTTTCCTTTGTTTTTACACTCTGGTGTATCCTGTAAACAAAACAAAAGAAAAATTACAATATTTAACTCTTCTCCTTCCTATTTCATAGAAGTCTTCAGGCCATATATAGACATCAGACATAAATTTAACAGGAAACGGGCTAGACTAATTCAGTTAATCTGGTTTTACTGTTGTTATTCTTGATCTCTCCTCTGTATTGCAGAAGGAAACAAAAGAAGAATAGTTAATCTTTTTCAATGTAGCATCTTCTAGAATAGAAATAGATTCCTTAGTGTTGCGTCACTATAAATTATTAATATTATTCTCAAACAGAAAACTGAATTGATCTTAAATCTCTTTTAAAATTCTTACATTATGAACAATGGGGATTTTTAGGTCTTTTAATAGCTGTCATTCAAATATAATATAGATTGTTGTATTTCAATACAATATATTCTAGAATTTTTGTCATGTCTGAAAGAAAACCACCAAATGGCCAAATCAGCACAATTTTACTTGATTTTCTATGGGTGTGATTAACACTAATATATTTTTGTACCTTTATTCAAATACTTGTCTATCTTCTGCACTCAAGGTTCATTCAATGTTAACTACAAAAAATACAGAGATTTTACTAAAGAAATCAGTCCTACAGAAAACTCTCCAATCTCAATAACATTACAGGTTTGTTGTTTGTTTGGGTTTTTTTTATTTTACAGTTTGAATAAATAAAAAACCAATAACTTCCATACCAAAAGATTTATTCTTGTTCCCACAAAAATCTGCAGAATGTGAAGGCAATAGGAACTTAAAACCTTGCTTTCTTCCATTGTTGGAGGTATATTTTAAAATAAAATATTCCACACTCTAGTGCTGAACCCAGTTTAACTTCAGGACATGATTTGTTGCAACTAGCATTAGCCTTTTAAAGCATTAGGTAGTTAGGATGCCTCTGGAATCAATTAAGACACCTGTCTGGGGTATATATTGTAGAATGATCAGAGATTTTTGTCTCACAGTCAAATACTCACAAAACCTGGTTAGGTATATGTTGCTATATTTGTGACAAGTGAAAAGGTATTAAGTTAAAATCTGGTGATTTTAGGCTTTTCTGCATCTCTTGAAATTTTACATATTCAGATCCCTTAAACATACATCCCAAATTTTGGATCTCCTTTGTAAATTTTATACTGATAATAGCTGTGAACTATTGAATGGCTAATCTGCTGTACATGCTAAAAATGTATCTTATTACTCCTAAGGATGGCCTTTTGATTAGCATGCTAGACAGAGACTCCAGCTATCCTTACATTCACCGACAGCTCCACTGAACAAGAGGAGCCTTTTGTTGGTCTTCTTTAAAGCAGAATGTTTTAAAAGAATTTCCCTTCCCTCTTCCTATTTCTTTTAACATAGAGCTCCTTACAAATTCAAATCCTTTGGCTTGTGGCATTTTTATTAGTGCCTGTTAAATTAGAACTAATCACACTTGCTAATATATTATCATGAATAGTTATATTGGCATGTTCTCTGTTTTTTCAGACATAATTTCAAAATTATGTTAAAATATCTACATTTATTTATTCAAAATAGGATAGAAATCTTTTACACAATATATTTGTTGTTACTAAAGCATATAAATAATGTACCTCAATTCCATAAATATTTTTTCTTTTATTCCCCCAGAGCCATAAAGATTAATGCCCATTTTTTCCAAAATAATGGTAGTAAGTTGCAAATTATGTATGAAATGAAAAAATCCCAGTCCAGTGTGCAGACAGAATATGCACAATGGTAGGCATTCTTAGACAAGATATCCATTTAAAAAAAAATGTGGGAAAAGGAAAAATAAAAGAAAATACTAGAATAAGCGAGAACACTTAAAGGAACAACTAAAGCCTATTGTAGTAATAGAAGACTCTTATTAACCTCTATAGACTTTGAATGTAGTGATTCTAGAAGGCTTCTTTGAAGGAGTGGGTTTTTTTTTAATCCCTTCTGTCAGACCTCTTTCTGTGAAACTTTAAAGCTTCTTGCAGTCATACAGCTCTAATACCAACGTTCCCTCAGACCATGTATTTCAAATCACCTTCAATTGAAATACATAAACAAGAAAAGTCATAGAAAAATGACAGAATCATAGAAAAGTCCAGGTTAGAAGGGAGCTCTGGGATCACCTTTCTGTTGAAAGAAGGCATTAAATTAGGTTATTCATGGCTATGTCAAAACTGTCTTGAATATTTTCAGTGAAGGAAAAGTTCATTCCTCTTGACAACTTATTGCAAGATTTCACTATTCCCACAGCAATGATTATGTTTCTTAAATCCAGATAAAATTTCCCCCTGAAGAAACTTGTGCATGTTGTTCTTACAAAGGAAGTATTTCCATCTTTGCAGAAATGGCATTTTAGGTGCTGGAATACTGTGATTAGACTCCAACATGCTTCCTAGAAACTTCGTCTCCAAAATGGATGAAACTGACTTCTTCAATATTTTCATGCATCAAATTCTCCAGTCCTCTAATGATCAGAGTGATGGGCCTCTACCTAGCCTTTTTCAATATTACAGTTTTTCTCCTTATTTGAACTGGGAGCACCACAGCTGGACACATTTTTACAAGTATTGCCTATGAAGTTCCATTAGAGTATGCTAATTACACACCTTTACCTGCTGAATTTTTCTCTGAGAGATGCAGCTCAGGACATGACTTGCCTTCCTTGCTGCTCTATCACACTGCTAACTGATGTCCATCTTCCTGTCCACAGAGGCAGTTCAGCTATATCTCAGCCTGAATTTCCACTGGGGGTTATTTCATCCCCTGTGCAGCACATTCCCCTTACCTTTGTTAAACTTCATAAAAATATTTCTAGTACAAACTTCCAGGCCATTGAGGTGTCACCATGTGGTGGCTCTTCTTTGCAGTGTATTTACCTCTCCTCCCAATCTGATGCTGTCTGCAGGCTTTTTGAGGAGATGTTCAGTCCTGTAACATTCAGTCCATTTACAAGGATTTTGAATACTAGCGATCACTGGAATTTGACTGGTCTCCAAACACACAGAGTAATCCTGACTAATCACCAGGAAATCTTTATGTTCCCCTGACTATTTTAGATTCTCCCCCCAAAAATATCTATTATTTTTGCAGGTAAATGGATTGTAAAGTGTTTCACATAGAACTAATGTGGCCCTGTAAATAGCCACAGCATCTGAGTTAACTCTTCAGGTCTCAGGATTAAAAACTGTCCTGATTGATCTTGGCCTGACCGGATCTTTGTCTCAGCCTGTTTCACAGCAACAACTGTCTAACCATCAGCTGAATATACCTAACTCAATCTTGCTCTAGCTGAACTTTGTGCAATTACTTCATCTCTTGGTATAAAAATTTTGATAAATTTCTGTAACAAATAGATCTTCACAGCAAGTAGATTTTTTATAACTCTAGAATAAAAATGAAATGCAGAAAATGACAAGTCTAACATGTTAGCAGAGGCTTTAAAAGTGAGACCACTACCTGAGCCTCCAACCTTATAATATCTAAAGAATTATCAAACCCTGTTCAACAATGGAATACAGTCCTCTAATGAGGACTCGAAGAAAGAGCTAATAGATTTTCACCCTGTGTGAAGATACCTTCCTTATATTAGCTAAGACCCCACATACTCCATTTCTTAGGTCTTCTCTGTGGCAGAGGACTCTAGGGGTCCCCAAAGCACTTTACATCTTTGAAACCTAGAATCATAGACTAGTTTGAGTCGGAAGGGACCTTTGAAGGTCATCTAGTCCAACCTCCCTGCAGTAAGCAGGAATATCTTCCTCTAGGTCAAGTTGCTCAAAGCCCCATCCAACCTGACCTTGATGTTTCCAAGGAGAGGCATCTATCATCTTTTGGGCAAACTCTTCCCCTATTTCATCACCCTCATTGTAAAAAATTATCTTCCTTCTGTCTAATGTACATCTACTCTCTTTGAATTTAAAACCATTATTCCTTGTCTCATGACAACAGGCCTTACTAAAAACTCTGTCTGCATCTTTCCAATAAGCCCTCTTCAAGTACTGTAAAACTGAAATAAGGTCTCCCCAGAGCCTTCTCTTCTCCAGGCTGGACAGCCCCAACTCTCTCAGTCTGTCCTCACAGGAGAGGTGTTCCTCTGGCCAGTTTTGTGGCCCTCCTCTGGACTCACCCCAACAGATCAATGTCTTCTCTATAACTGAGGAGTCCAGAGCTGGATGCAGCACTCCAGCTGAGATGTCACCAGAGCTGAAGGGCACAATGACCTCCATTACCCTGCTGCCCACACTGCTTTTGACACAGCTCAGGATACAACTGGTTTTCTGGGCTGTAAGTGCACATTGCTGGGTCATGTCCAGCTTTTCACCCACCAGTATCCCCAAGTCCTTCTCAGCAGGGCTTCTCTCAATCCATTCATCCTCCAGTCTGTATTGATACCAGGCTGCCCTGGTCCAGGTGTAGGACATTGCATTTGATGAAGTTCAACATGGTCCCACTTCTCCAGCTTGTAATATCACATGGACATCATGAGGTTATAAGGGACTCAGTAGCCATAAAAAACTCCATCCTTAACTTTGAAAACATCCTCCTTACACATTTCTTTTTCTTTAACATTTTCAAATGAAAATACTTGTGACCTGTAGATCTGGCTAAGAGGTTAAAGATGTATGAGCTGAAGCAGTTTCACAGGGAGATGCTAAGGCTACCCACTCTTTTATTTGGAACTGGATAATTTCAATATGCAGCATAATTTGGATCATTCATAACAATATTTCATGGTATTAAGTAAAACTGGAGAAACAAAAAAATGTGGTTTGATAACTAAGGTGTCAAAATGTTATGCAGACTATTGTAAAATATGAAAAGTTCACTCCCGGGTTGAAAAGACTAGTCTCATCCTTGAGATTGTAATGATGCAGATAAAAGGTTCATGAGGTTATACTAGTTTCTTTCTTTTTCAAAGTAGCAATATTTCTCTTTAGAAAAATTTATTTCACTGTACATTTTAAGAATATACATGTATATGCTGGCATATTTTTCCCCTGAATGTTTTACAGATATAATTATTCCATGTCAGATAAAGTGAAATCCAGTTTCAAATTAAAACATTTAATTTTTTTGCTGTCTAAATGCCAATTACTTTATATGTCCAAACCCAAATGAGAGTCAGTTACATATATATTATAGTCAATATTATATATCTCTACCAGACACAATATGATTCAACAGAAACTGCAGAAATACTCACTTTTGATTAAACACCTATAATTGCTCAACCAAATTGTTCCCTGAGATCTATTAACTGTGCTACTTAGACTTTTCATTAACAGAAATAAGACTAGACATGTATCTCACATCTGTGAGGTACATAACAAAGTGAGCTTATCAGATGTAAACCTGGAGATTTTACCTGTGAGCATTTAAAATGAGTTCATTTTCCTAGTTCTCATTTTTAGTAAGACTTGAGATACATTTACTGTACTGTCAAATCATGGATTTTGGACTATTAAAATGTTTTTTATTTGAACTCTTTCTAAAGTCTGCTTTGTATTAAAAAAATAAATTCTATGTATTTGACCAAAACTGACTCTTTGACTATAAATGTGCAATAGCTTCTTCACACCTTCTTGTTTTGAACTTGCAAAGTTTTATTCTTCTAAAAAGAAGTTCTATTCTTCTATTTATTCATTAGCAATTAGTAACAAAACCAAAACAACCCAGACAAAGAAACAAAACCAAACAAAAGAAAAAAAACCAAACACATTGCCCTTATTTGTTCATGAATCGCATAAAGCTCCTCTCTACAATCTTTCCATACCTGTAATAAAAAAAGAATGTTGTGTACCAGTTCAACAATATGACTCTAACAAGAGACAGCTGGCTGTGGAATAAGGTTACTGGTATATTTATTAGTAAAGAGGTGGAAGGAAAAACACCTCTCTCTTACAGTAATTTGATTTTTAATTTGAGGTTGAAAGTTAGTTACTGGAAGTCCTGAGCAATGTTGAACATAAGACTACCAAATGGACATCAGCATTAAAAGGCTTAACACATAATGCTGGTAGTGCTACTGTGTTTGGTTGGCTCCATAAAAAAATTTAAACAACAAAATTTAGTTGATTATTTTGCCCCACAGATAGAGGACAGACGAATTTAAACACATGAATAACTTATAGACCTAACACTGTGAAGAAGTACTGAATGCTTACTTCTTGCAGTTACTGGTCATTAATAAGGGCTTGGTTGGGGATTTCAAAGTCCTTTCCATAAACAATAGCTTAGCCTTCCTCTGATGTCTCATAGAATTGATTCTCTGTTTCACTTTTTATAATTTTACCACATAAAGGATAAAAAGAAGAATATAATTTTTTTCAATGGCTCCTGGTTCCTCTCCAAAGCTAAAAAAAAAAAATAGTACCCCTATCTTTAAGGATGACCCATTCAGACTTACCTATGCTGGATATTGTTGACAATTTATGGTGAATGAGCCATCCTTAGAGGCAGATTCCTGTTGCTTTAATCTGAATTGTGCTTCCTAAAGCCCTGATCTGTTATTAATCTTGGAAAAGGAATCTCGTATGCAGCACAACCACTAGGAGAATATGGCGAGAAGGATAGAAAAGACATTTTGTCAAGCAAAAAAGGACAATGAGGAAAGAAGATGAAGGACTGTAATCTTGTAGGAAATAAACACTAAGAATAAATGGGAAATGTTGATAGAAGGAAAATATTATTTAAAATTGTGTATCAAATAAATTAATGGGTTTTAATCTATTATTAAGATTAATATTTACCCTAGAAATCAAAGAGTAGTGAAAATACACTAGCAGTATCTCAGTGACTATGATGAAGGGGATACAAAGATTATTTTAATTATAAACTTTAATTTAGTTTAATAATAAACTTCAATTTGTTATTAACTTACATGACTGGGTTATCTATCACAGCAGATGACTCTAGAAGCAGAATGTCTTTCACAGTGTAATACTCTGATCTGATGAACACAGCAGAAAGAGGACATGAACAGAAAAACAAAGGTCTTCTGACGTTCTTTGAAACATGCTCATGTGTCTTATTAGGAAAGAAATGTCGTTGTACTAGACCTTTGATATCTGTACAAACATGAAAATTATTTGATAAGATGAAAGAGAACATTGTAATTTCTTTTCCTACTATAATGCTGTAGTAGTTTAGGCTTTAGTATTAGTTAGGCCTAGATATAGGCCTTAATTTTAGTAGGCCCTGATAGTGTTATGTAGATTAGGAGGGACAGGTGCCACCTGACTTAAGCAACCAAAGAAATATTTCATACCAGATAATGTAAACTGGGATATAAATACATGTGCTGGTTTAGAGGTAAACCAGCAGGAGAAATGAGCTCAACACGAGAGAGATTATAAGTCAGAGCTACAATTTAATAATAATAATACAGTAAATACACTAACACAAAGGGAAATTGCTTTCGACTCTCAAACCCCAGCAGTATAACCCAGTGCCCTGGGGTACAAACCCAAAGGGGTTTGTTAGCCCTTGTGCTGAGACCCACGTGGTTCTCCCAAGTCCAAAGCAAAAGGAAGTGAAAAACCTGTTGGTGCAGGTGATGGCTGTAGTCTCGTTGAGAGTGGTGGTCTCCTCCTGTCAAGGTCCTGCTGCTCCTCTGGATCCAACCAGAGGTTCCTGAGGTCTTCTTACCCACCCCTTATGTACCCTCAGGGAGTACCCAGTCCCTCCCCCAGGGCGGGGACTCACACAATGGGTGATTAACTCTGTGAGTCATGGGGTATTTTTGAACTGTTGATGGCCCATTAGCAGCTACTCCTCCTCAGGCTGGGAGTGGAGGTGCTAACGACTCCCTGGGAAGCTGCTGCAAATGGGCCATTGACCTTGGGAATGAATAGAGGGGGTAGAATACACAGCTTTGATCACCCCCACACAGTGACAACTGGTCCCACCTGCTGAACTAGGACAATACAGTAGAGTAAGAGGAGTTTGGTCTTTTGAATCATGGCCAAGGTAGAGACAAGGCACGCTGTTGCTGTCTTGCTGAAGTGGGCCTTGGCTGCTGCTGCTAGGTCGCATTTTGTTTTAGTTCAGGGAAGTAAACATTTTATTATTATTCTCTCTGTTTCTTGCTGGGTGTTTTTTGAGGTACTTTATGGATCTAGAGTGATGGGATCTGTTTTCAGTGGGAGGTAGAGGATTGTTGTTATATCTAACTCATGTAGGTGTGTGTTATATTCTAGTCTACTTTTAATTTTCCATTTTTGTGTAAATATATAACTAGTTAAGTTCAAGTAAAAGTGTCCAGGGTTTTTTTCTCCCTTTTTTCGGCAGGGGGTGAAGTGAGCTTCGTCCTTTGGTTTATACTTGGCATTTTGCCAAAGTATTCAAAACAAAACAGTTGCGACTGAGACAAAAAACTACATTACGGTCCAAGTTGTAATTAAGGAGAATACATGTTCCAAAATATTAGAAGGAAAAATTAAACAGAATTTTATAAGCTTTTTAATAAGATTGTGAAAAATGTTAGCGTTTTTGGCACATATGGAATAAGCTTTATAATTTTATTTTTCTTCCATCACAGGATGCATAATACTCCAGTAATGTTATTAATGGGCATGGATTTCCGGAGCACTGGCCAAGCCCACATATGTAGGGCTTGATCAAATGTACTTGCCATTTACAGCCTGAGTTCAGCAGTTTGGGCACAAGGATATAACATGTATAGATATCTCTCAGCAAACCCTGTTGCATATTTCCTTATATTCCTTTTCTTTCATTTCAATTTAGAACTACATTGCTTTGAAAATTAAAAGGAATTTTTTAAATTATTATTTGAGTGTAGTAAGAAATGAGTTTGCTTCTCATATAAGTATAAGTTACATCTTTCTCACAGAAGTATGAGCAACAGAACAAATTAAACTTCTCAGGGAGTTTGCTGCAGCGCAAAGGAAGCAAATAACTCCAAATGCAGCGCAGGTCCGTTCTACTTACAGGTCTTTGTCTCATTCTGGATGAACACAAGTAAAAGGAGTGAAATATTTGCAAGAGCAAAACTCATCATACTCAGAAAGAAAGAATTTAGTCCACTTTTAGTTCTTCAGAAATTAACTCACATCTGAAATGACACATGAATTCAAAAAACAATGAAGATCAATACAGAAGACCTTTCTCTCTCTAAAGAGCTGGAAGAAAAAATGACAGCTGAAATAAAATACATTCTTATCAGTGGTCACCAGGGAAATCAAGACAAAGCATCAGTAAAAGCCAAAAATATGCTTTTAACAATCACAAATAAATTTCTTTAGAAAGAATTTAAAATACAGAATCCAAGTGACTTTAAGATATACTTTTGTTTGATTATGAGTAACAAGGGATAAAATATAAAATTATGATTACCATGTCACTGAAAAAGACAAATTTGTTGAGACAGATATCCTGTCTGATCTTTAAAGTGTTCTTGGTTTGAATATACTGTAGTAAAATTATGGAACTGATAAAATGAGTTGCTTTATCCAAATGACTCATCACATTTTTTCTTTGCTTTTTAAGGTGGATGATATGCTAGAATATATTGATATATTTATTCTTATGTATGTACATACAATTAATATCAAAGACCATGTGATTTGATTAAGAAGCAGTGCCATTTTTGGTATAGATTTGCTTGGTGCTTAACACCAGCAAATCATGCTGTGCTGGGAATAGAGGATAGGAAATTTCTGGTGAGTTACTATACAATGATTGATTGTACTTTTCTAAAGTGAACACAATTTACCTGCAGCGCTAAGATTATTTACTTACATACTTACCTAGTATTTTCTGTTGATTGAAACTGCTTGCAGTTATTGATGCCAATATACAAACATTGTTTAAATCTGGAAATTAAACACTGTAAGTCAGATCAGAATTTTATCCCCAGTGTGAGTTTTTCTATACTGAGTTTATGCTTATGTCTTTATGTTAACTTTTTTTTTTTAGATGAATGAAGTTCATTTTGTTGTGAAGACTTTCAGAGATTCAAAATTAGAAAAGATACTTCATTAGATTTCTAAGTGGAATCACTGACTAAATGAGTAAGATGGATAAAGATACTGTATTAATTTTGATCAGTGTGATCGTAATAAAAATAAATATACAGCAACAAGGGGCTTATTTTTATTTTGCCATTTGTGTATGTTAGAAATAATTAATTACATAGCACCAGCAGTGATTTTTGCATCCTAAAACTACTCAGCTAGTGTTTTATAGAGCTATTGAAGTCTTGAAAACAAAAATGCATTCATTCAAGATCCACCAGTGAGAAGAGACCATAATCTGAAAACTAAAGAGAAAATTTATTGTATAGAAAAATCCAATGATGTTTCTTTCTATTTTTTTTTTTTTAATCTCAAAACACATAATTTCACACACTTTATTTCATAGAATCATGGAATCACTAAGTTTGGAAAAGACAACTAAAATTGTTGAGTCCAACCTTTGTCTGAACACCACCATGTCAACTATTCCTTTAGTTGTATCTAACTAACAAGGTATTTCATCTTTCACAATATTCCATGTATCATCACAGCAGTACTGTATAGTAGGCAGTATCATTATATTCAGTTTGTAGACAAAGAAATTGTTGTGGTTTAACCCCACGTGGCAGCTCAATCCCCTTGGTGGAATAGGGGAGAGAATCAGAAGAGTAAAAGTAAGAAAATAATGCATGGGTTGAGATAAAGACAGGAAAAGCAAAAGTTGCACACATTAACAAAGCAAAATAGGGAATTCATTCACCACTTCCCATGAGCAGGTAGGTGCTCAGCCATCCCCAGGAAAGCAGGGCTCCATCACATGTAATGATGATTTGGGAAGACAAACAGCCTCACTCTGAAAGTCCATCCCTTCCTTTTTCCCCAGTGTTATATACTGAGCATGATGCCATATGGTGTGGAATATCCCTTAGATCACTTGGGATCAGCTGTCCAGGCTGGGTTCTCTCCAAACCTCTTGTGCACCCCCAGCCTTCTCATTGGCAGGGTGGTTGAGAAGCAGAAAAGTTTTCAACCCAGTGGAAGCAAAAACATCCCTGTGTAATCAACACTGTTTTCAACACAAATCCAGTATACAACTCCATACCAGCTACTGTGAAAAAAATCAATTCTATCTCAGACTAACCAGGACAGATATAAAGAGATAAATCTTTAATTGCATGCCAGAAAAGACGTTGATGCCGAAGGGGTTTTTGATTTTCATTTTATAGATTTTAAAAATACTTGTAGCTGTAGCAAATGTAGATTTAGTATGCTAGTATTCTGGAAGCCTAAGTTCATTGTTTATATGTCCTAACCCCTACCACAGAATTGTAGCTTAAATTCTTTTAGCTATTTAGGTTCTCTTCAAGGCAGAAAAGCTGAAGACTANTCTTCTAGGCAGAAAAGCTGAAGACTATCAGAAAGGCCTGCAGAACAAAACCAAACATAAACCAACAACTTGGAGTCTAAGAACACTGGAAGAACTTCAAAAGCCAGAGGAAAATGAAGAATAGAGGGTCTCAACGACACCCCAGACCAAATCCGCACAGGGGCGGGACTGCGGCTGGACTGAGAAATGTGTAAAGTAATGATGGGGTGGGCAATATTATAAAAGCCATGGAAATCAGTGTTCAGGGGGAAGATGTCATAATGTATTCCTAAAAGCCCTAAGCCTGGACATTAAAGAATGTACCTTTTTATCTTATCCCACATTAACTTGGCTCGGAGTCCTGCTTTGTGGGGGTTCACTCATGGCATCAACATCTATAGACAAATAAGACTTTGAAATTTGGTGTCCTAAATCCTACAACTCTGTCAGGTAAGAGTTTATAAATTGAAAGCAAGACTTTCATCTGGTTGTCAAAAATGGTAACGTCTTTTCAATTCAACACTATGCCAGAAAAATAGAAATTACACCAGAGCTTAATTTGCTTTTTGAGCTATGAAATAAATGCATCAAGACTGATTTTTAAAACTTCAAGGAAGAACTATTTCTGTCTATTAATCATTCTAATAATACTTGTAGTATTTTGTTCCATTACTGATTGTATATTTTTCACGGGCTTCTAGAGGAATTTCCCTGTAAATATGCCTCAATATTTTATGCTTTGTAAAAGACATAAAAACCCTGTTCACTTGAAACTGGGAAATAAGAATTCTAACTACACTTAAAAAAAAAATAAACTGTTTAAGTTACAAAAGAGATATCAAAAAGAAGAAAACACTTCAATGAAAATGGAGATGAGAAAGCAAATGTTTTAAAAGAATTTAGCTTGGTGGAATTTCCCATCATGAAAATCAATATAAGATACAAAATGGGTTTTACTTGGTTTCCTTTAGCAATGAATAATCATTGAAAAGCGGATGAGAAAATACAATCTAAAAATGAAGCTATGCGCTAAACATCAAATAACCTGTCCTAGTACCATCATTGAAAAGTATAATATCACTGAAGATAGAAAGAAAAGAAATATAAAGATGTCAAAAGGTAGAAATGAGAGATAAGATAGTGTGGAGATTTTGATAACAGAACACAAACACTACAGAACATATAAAGTCATGACACCATTCCAGGAGTAAGGTTAAAAGAAAGAAAGGACTATTTCCAAAAAGAAAGAGGGGAAGTTTGTATGTTTTAACTACAACATGGATTATAAAATATATCATCAATATCTGTAGATAGTTATATTGACAAGACTTAGTTCAAGTTTTGAATCTCAATTCCTTTTCTCTTTGTTTTGGAGGTTTTTGTGTTTGTTTGGTTTTTTTCCTATAAAGATAACAATTATTCAAAATCCAAGTTTTGAATGCTGGGCCACTATAAGGAGGTCATAGCTAAAGTTCGATACGCAGATAGACCTCCCTTAATCAGCATTCAGACTGTTGTACATTTTGTAACCTCTTTGTAGATAAGTAAACATGCTATATGAGAGCCATCTATCTGGCACTCAGCAAGAAAGCTGAATAGAGAAAAAAGTCACCAAAAAAGAACACACAATAAGCAACAACTCTCCCTCCCTTCCAATAAATAATTCAGAAAAATAAAATACTGGGCAGACATAACACCATTATTCATCCTGCCCCTAGTAAAACTCTCTGCTTACATAAATTTTTTATAGCTTTGTCTTAGCATGATGTTGAAATTCTTTTCTGATTTTGGTATGCCTCACATTCTGAAGTCGTCACAGTTCCCATATTTTAGTCCTACTCCTCAGGGTTCTCTGCTTTTCTTTGTGGAGTAATTACTTCTTTCTTCATTCATAAAAGAAACAGACTTGGTAGTCATTTAAAAGATACTAAATATTCTGCATTGCACTAATCATAACAGTCCTTACACATTAGACAGCCAAACTAGAAGATACACATGTATCAACAAATTTCAAAAAATCCCACAAAATAAATTTATATATCAAGCACAGGTTAAAATAGAGACCCTAAAACATAGGGAAAAAAGGCATTAAGGAGTCCAGATTTTCACTTTTGTGCTGCTATGACAATTTTTCATCTCTTTGTTTTCTCCATATTATCCATTCAGCAGCTCTCAGCTGGTGGAGCTGAGGAGCCAGTGTTCCTCCCTCAGGTTTTGGGAGGATACTTTTAGGACTTTTTTAGTATTAATTGTGACTTTTCTCAACTCATTTTCTGATTATGTTTCTGCTTACAAAAGGTAAATAAGACAAAGCCAACTGATAAGTATGCTTTAAAAAGGTGTCATTTATGACTTTCACAATTTACAGTGCAATACAAACAAGACAATTCAGCTTTAATTTAGAATAAGGTAAAGCATGAATACAGAGAGGAATTTGGAGATTAGTTCAGTTATCTAGATGTTTGAATTCAAAGTATCACAAACTAGATCCCAACAGCTGATGAATAATAATTTCTTCATTGTGAAGTAGTAAATTAAAATTAAACCTTCCTCAGCTGTTTACTTAGTCTAAATTTACTTCAGCCTGCCTGAAACTTTGCTTTTATTTGATTTATCTGTCACGGAAACTTTTCCAATGACTGAGGCTATGCCAAATTTCATTTATTTTCACTTATGTTTGTACAGTATAACTGTAGTTTTTGTATAGTACAAACATGGGATGGTAAAGAGACAGAACACAGACTCCAGACCTCAGGGCTATAAACAACTTAAATAAATGCAGACGTAGGAGCTGTTTTGGGCGTTTGTTTGCAAAGAGAACAAAGAAGAACTAAACAATATATATAAAATTCACCACATGTACGCAATGGTTAGAGACCACAGAGGAAAACTCAAACCACAATGTGGGTGTAACAAAGACATAAAAATAGCCCTAAGTGAATCCTGGAGAGAGGTGGAAGAAAAAACTATCATAATTAACACCACACACTGTTAGGGTATGGCTCAGACCCTGGCCATGGTATCCTGACAGAAGCCTCTCTGCACAACCCACTCCTCTGTGCTGACAGGCTGACCAAGGGTGCTGTAACCTTGGGAGAATTTGACAGTGGGTAAACAACCACGAAGCCGGAGCAGATTGGTCCCTGACGGCTTCAGCTCCTCATGGCTGGTCGCGTGGAGGCCACCCTCCACCCAATCAGCATAGCCACATGGGTGCGTAGACAGCCATGGCTGACCAATCACGAGTTGTTATTGCACGTGTGATCAGTTCAGGAAAATATATTAACCTGTTCATTCCTTAATAAAGTTGGAAGCATTGCACATATCTCTATGAGAAATCACTTTGACTTCCCTGCCTAAAACTGGGGTTCGTAGGGCTGCTCCTGGGGCTTGAAACGATCGCAAGAGGAAGAAGAAGTAGATGAAGAAGCTTTCCCCAGCCTCTCTCTACATCACTCCTCCATATGAAAAGACATAGGGTGCTGATGACTTGCAATACCCCACCTCAAACTGAAGCCATTTACCTAAGGATACAGAGAAACAGTGAAAAGATAGGCATAACTCAGAAAAAAAGGGCTAGGTACTAGGTGTCCTAGTTCAGCAAGCTGGGACCAGTTCATCACTGTGTGGTTGTGACCAAAGCTGGGTATTCTAAGCCCTATATTAATTTCTCATGAACTGTTAACAATGGACCATTTGCAGCAGCTGCCCAGGGAACACCCAACCCCTCAGGATGTAAGCTGGGTGTTAAAGAAGCCTGTGAGATAAGATCTGTGATAACTCCCCTCCAGGAAGTCATTAGCACCTTCACACCAGCCTGAGGAGGCATGTCTGCTAATGGGCCATCAATGATTCCAAAAATACCCCATGACTCACAGAGTCAGATTGCCCATTGTGGAACTCCCCACCCTGGGAGAGGTACTGGGCTTTCCCAGCTGAACCAGATGGTATATAATATTTGGGTTTGGGGACTTCTGGGACCATTCCTCAGATCCAGAAGAGGGACAGAACCTCAACAGGACTGCGACCACCGCTCTTGCCCAGACTGTGACCATCATCTGCACCAACAGGTTTTTCTTTCCCTTCTTTTTACTTTGGACTCAGGGGAACCACGTGGGGCTTAGCACAGGGGCTAATGAACACCATTCTGCTTGTGCTCCAGGGTTCTGGGTTATACTTCTGGGTTTTGTGGGTTAAAACCAATTTCTCTTTGTATCATTGCATTTACTGTAATACTTTTATTAAATTTTAACTCTGACTTATAATCTCTTTTGAGTTGGGTTCATTTCTCCTGCCAGTTTACCTTTAAACCAGCACACTAGGATATGTGCATAACTGTAACTGTATTAGATCTGATATATATACATATATGTAATGGTAGTACTCTTTATGCAATAACTGAATTGGGACTAATAAAAAAGTCTTTGAATAGACTGTTCAGATTTCAGCTGTATGAACAGTAAATTTTTGGCTGCATTTATAAAGTGTCTGAGCATAATGAGACTACAGTACCAGGAAATAGCCTCTGGTATCATTCTGTGTCTACTCATCCATGCCACTTTTTATTCAGAGACAATTTAATCTGCACAGAATAACTACTTGATCTCACTATAATCTAAAGCAAAAATTTTAAAAGTTACTTGATCATTAGACAATTGCTGACATATCTAAAAGAAGATAAAGACAAGCACAAATAAATCCTGAGCCCGCAAAACCTGGGACCCTCGAGGTGTGTGTGTGTGTGTGTGGGGGGGGGAACAAGAAACGAACCAGAAAAAAAACAAACCACAAAACAGAAGAGAAGAGAAAGTAATTGATAAGGAGAAATAGGAGAGAAGGGGTGAAGGGTGTGAGAGACAGGTGTATTGTCAGGGTGAGCTGAAGAAACAGTGAAAAGTCCTGTAAGTAGCTCTGATACTCAAAAGAGATCTGTCTTAACACACTACATCCCATCACTACATCAAACACTATTATGAAATTCAGTGAGGAAGAGGGCATCACATTTGATTTTGGATTTGCTATCTTCATGTGGATGTGTCACCATGTGCTAATCTTTATAATCGTCATCTTTGTCAGTTTAGGAAAACTTACCATTAACTTCCCTACTTAATGTTTTATATAAAAGATCTACTTTTCAAAATATGAGCTGGTCACAAAGAAAATGAGACTGGAAATATAAAGATTTTATCCTCACTGTGTGTAAAGTATCTTGGACCAACTTTCGGGTTAAGGTGTAATCTTAAGCTCTCTCCAAAGGAGTTGGAATTCAAGATAAGTGAACTGGAATCAAATGGCAAAGAGACAGGTTATTTCTTAGTCATATGAAGCACATTGATTCTTCAAAGGCTATAGAAAATGTGTGCATCTATTTCAATCTATATATTAAAAGGAGAAAATATATACCTAAATGAATGCTAGTGATTCCTGCACTTTTTAAGTGTAGCTTAATATACAAAAGAGTTCCTAGCTAACAGTGGGAGTTGAGCCCTTCTTTTCAATTCTACTGAAGAGACATACAGTTCCTGGTAGTGATAAATCATTTCATATCTACTCGGAAGAACTTCACAACCTTTTCTAAATTAATTTAAAAAATCAATATAAAAAGCCAACTGTAGGTCCAAATACTGAAATTGATGTGTCACCAGAAGAGAAAGTTAATGAAGACAAGATACCACTAAAAGGATTCAAGATGCTATCAATGAATATTTAAGGCTGAAGCCTGACATCATCCACACTTGCATCAGCTTTTTATCAGCTGAGGGACTAACCATGAACTGTAAAACAACACAGGGCCAGATGCAGCCTACCTACCTACTAGTGTACCTACACCTAAAAGTGTTTTCCTGACTCCAGTGATCTCCTAATGAGGCAGCAGTGCTCCCTCCACAACTTCCACAAGATCTTTTGGACAAGTTACTTTTCTCCACTGACACATTTCTGCACGTGCATTTCCAGATGTATCAACTAACACAACCAGGCAACAGAAAATGCAAGTCACATCAAAATGTTTTTTTTTTAAGAATAGATATCATGCACCCTTCTGATCAAACAGGAGAAGTAGAAGAGGGATACAATTCTTTCACACAGCAGTCTAGTGTTAATAGTACCTTAAGTACTTACAGTAACAGAACTGAGGCATTAGGTCTTGCCCGCCCTGAGAAGATCTGCTTTCTGAGGAAGTATCTGAACTTATAAACTGCAGAGCCTGGGGCGGAGGATTTATGAGGAGTTAGTCTTCCTGTAAAAAAAGGGGGATACTTTTAGCAACCAAATGCATTATTAGGAAAGTTATACAAAGAATAAGCAAAAAGAAGCCTGATGACTATATGACAAGGTCTTTTCTAAGATTTAAGATTTTTCTTTCTTTCTGGTCAACATTGCCAAGGTTAATAATTCATTTTATCCAATTAACTTTAATTTTAAAAGTCATAAACAGTCTTTGACTTAGAGTTCAGGATCTCAGTCCCTCTCACATCCTCACCCAACTAGTTGAGTGGCTATGCAGCTCAGTAACAAAGCCACATTGGAAACTGTAAAATCCAACAGAATAACACAATCAAGGGAAAATTAAGTTTCCCATTCCAGGATTTTTTTCAGGTGACACTGCTCATTGTATTTGTCCCAAATTCACAAATTTCACTGCTTAACCTAATTTTTTAAGCCTTTTTTTCCTTAACTGTAATAATAGTATATCTGATTAAAATAAAAAAAATATAACATACAGAGATATTATATATTTTATTTGGATTTTTAGCTTTTGGAGGTTGTTGGGGTTTGTTTGGGGTTGGAGGGTTTGGCTGGTTGGTTGAGGGTTTTTTTTGCAACATTTCCTATAAATTTAAGAACTCATTTTGGCAAATGTGAGTATTTCTAAAATGTCACAAACTTTATATAAAAAAGTTATAATAAAGGTTTGGCAACAATGTGGAAAGCAAACATTGATTTTTTTTCATCATAATTATCAATTAAAGAAGTGGTGTGAAGATGTATTTCAGTGGCTAACATTCTGAGATTCCAATAGTCTTCTCTCAATACAACACTTTAAGTAAACTTATCCATAATATACCATGCACTTAGTGAATAATATACAATATATAATTAATATATATTTTTTTCATATAACTGGAATGTGAACAACACATTACATTATTTTTTTATTCCTTAAACTTCTTTTGGCCTTACATCTCAGTGGATTTGTAATCCCACTAATATAGTGGAGAGGTTTTCACACTCCCAGGAGCAAGGTTAGGAAAACGGCGAGCCACCGGGCGGCAGCGCTTCCTAGAATCATGCCCCTTAGAAGCTAGGGTCGGCTCTTCCCGCTCCCGGCCCAGCGCGACCCCTCCGGCCGGAACAGANCACTTACAGACAGTAATTTGATTCTCTTGTATTCAAGATATGAGAATTAGTTGAACATGCTAAACTTATAGCACAATTTGCATGGAAGATTTTGAGTATCTTTTTGCATTTTTGATGTGTGTTTTTGGTGACATCAAGGTAATCTAGTTCTGTTCCTATTAGAACTGGCTATACTTCTGAATCAGCACTATCCAAAAAACTATAAGCAATCAGTTCAATCATGAATTCAATCATGTCCCTGGTTTGCCTGGTTTGAATAAGGAACCTCTCAAACCAATGTAGGAAATAGCAGGCATGATTTCAAATACTTCCTTTGCCCCATTCAGTTCAATAGGAAATACCTAAATTTCATAACCCAGCCATACATTATAAATAGGGATCTATAGGTTTCTCTCCTTCAACTAGCAACTGTGCTCTACTGAACAGGAGAAAAGACTGAGAAAAGCAAGACCAACCACCATCCAAGGGGTCAATGCAAACCAAAGGTACTTAATGAACTGACTTTCAAGATTCCATTAATGTGAGAAGTCAAAGTAATGGGAAGACTTGATCTAAAATTTTCAGTTATTCCAAGGTTTTCTTCAGCTTCACTATTTCATGACCTTAAAGGTTTTCATTCTGAAATTAAAAATTTCTCTCAATTACATTTTATATAAAGTCAATCTGCTTCTCTGAAGATCTTTTGTCTTGATAAACTTTGTATTTTCTAATGAAGCACATTTTGTTATATTAATATCTGCTTATAACACTTCTGTCTATCAACTCTAACAATGAATGAATGCCTGCAAGCTTCTCAGGATGATGTTTTTGATCAGGGAACAGGGTCCTGAAAGAACAGAGGTGAAAAAAGTTACCAACTCTGGAATTAGAAACATAAATATAGAATCCCTATTGTAAAACATTAATTGTTCAGACAACAGAAGATACTTTTAAAGGAAAATAAACAATGTGTGAATTAAAATTGAATGTAAATTATTGTTTTATACACAGTATGGAATTTATTCTTGGAACCCTGGAGTAATACTCTTCAGCACTTCAAGACAATCTTATTCAACTATATTATAGAATTCTGTGTGTAAATAGACTAAACTCTGATAATCTAATGTGAGTTTCCCATTCTAATGAAGCAGCTTTCAACACTTGTAGGAAAATGAAAAGACCTACTTTTGCAAAGGTTCCAACAGCAAAAGTTTTTCTGATTTCAGCAATATTCAATCCTAAATACACTTCATAAATTCAATCCATGGATTGAATATTTTAGGATTATATCCTAAAAGCCAGATAAAATACTCAATATTTTTTACTTACTCCAGTATCTTTTGTCAGGCTAATGTCTTTTATCAAACTATATTTAATACTGAGCAGCTCTTTTCATGGTGGTCTGTTAAAACAGATTGTTTCCTCTTCTAATTAGAGTTTCATTTGCATGAAGAGTATCTTTGATTAGAAGCATTTACATCTTATTTTTTACCACAGCCTTCTGTGAAATCATAAGCATTTTCATAGGAATAATTTGAGATATCACAAACAGAAAATTATTAATTCAAGTAGAGACAATAAGCAGCTAAGATCCTGTTTTCATTTAAGGTTCTTGGCCATATGGAAAATAAGAAAGTGGGTTATATAAAACTGCACAGCATCAGCAGATACTGCATTGAGAGCTCTGAAGACTGATGTTTATCTGCAGAGCAGGCGTCTCTACTTTAAGCTTCTCACACAGACATCTGGTAGGTGTTTCAGCCTTGTTTTGGAAGAAGCTCATCTGAGAGAGAGTAAGAAGGTTGTTGACTTACTTTGTTCAACAAGAAAGGGTGACACAGGCCAGTTATTGCATGAGAATAACAGCTTCTTCTGAAAAACATTTGATGAATCACTGTGTAGCTTAGGAGAAGTAAATATAATAATTTTTTACTTAGAAATTCTAATTCACATCAGTGCAGGTGCATCCTAGCACTCTTTAGACAATGCTTTGTTTATAAACAATATAAACACTTTATTTCATTTCTTTTTTAAAAAGTCATACTGCTTCATGCAGCATTATCAACCACTTTAAGTGCAAATGGGATCTTTATTTTTTAGCCGCTCATCTGTTCAGCCTACATATGTAATCATCTGTCTGCAGCAATATAAATTGTTGCTACAGCTTGTAGTTTTGGACTATGTTATACATTTGCACTATTGAAAAATTTTATTGTAGTGCCTGTATTCTGGAATTTTGACCCTTTCTGATCAAACCTCTTAATCAAGTTTTTTTACCCTTTAGGTCATCTTTTAAGAGAAAGATGTTTCTAGAAGCTCACAAAGTATCTCATATTGCATCAAATGCATCGCATATTACCATCTATGAATCATACCATGATTTTCACAAAAACAGATCCTGTAACTAATTAAATAAGGACCTACACTCATTTGCACTTAGAATTATAAAACCATAGAATTGTTTAGGATCATTGAGTACAACTGTTTATTTAGCCAAGTATTGCCGAGTCCACCATTAACCATGTCTTTAAACACCATATCTATACATCTTTTAATATTTGCAGGGGTGGTGAATCACCCACTTCCTGGGCTGCCGGTTCCAATGCTTGACAACCCTTTTTTAGTGAACAAAGTTTTCCTAATATCCATTTAAACCTCTCCTGGTGCAACTTGAGGCCATTTCCTCTTGCCCTATTTCTTCTTATTTGAGAGGAGACCAACCCCCACTTCACTACAACCTCCTTTCAGATAGTTGTAGAGAGTGATAAGGCCTCCCTCGAGCCTCCTTGTCTCCACACCAGACTCCCTCAGCTCCCTCAGCCTCTCTTCATAAGATTTGTGCTCTAGACATTCACCAGCTTTGTTGCCCTTCTCTGGACATACTCCAGCACCTTAAAGTCTTTTTTGTAGGGAGAGGCTCAAAATTGCTTTGTACTCCTATTTTAAATAGTACTTATTCCTATCAGAATCACAGATCCATTACATTTCATAAAAGTGCTACTACCCATTGGGGGGCCAATCTGTAAAATCTTTTAAATATGGACTATTTCCTGTTCATAGAAGCATAGGGGCGCAGAATCAAAAGCTAACAATTCCTGGCAGCTTTACAACTCACTGTTCCTCAAGTGGGTTACAACAGACCATATGTGCACACTTAGTTCACCCTGTCTTCTGAGGTAAAATGCATTAGTTTAAAGTAATTTCATGGGGGTATAAATTTTACCTTATCTTTTGGCAAGGTTAAGATGACACGTAGTCCATTGCAATGATATAGCATCTGTCTGCTGACTTGTTGGAAGGCTGTAACTCAGTCTGGATTGATCCAGAAAAAGCTCTTAGACCACCAGCTTGACTTCTGTAAAAGGTAATTTTTATTGATCTCAGTGATTGCATAATGATAAATCATCTCTTTCAAAAAAATCTAGTCTTTATTCAAAGAGTCAGAAAGAGGAATCTTTGCCATTTTCTACTAATTTTATGGATTTAATTGCATTCTTCCTCCATCAAAAAATGTGCCTTTTATTTCCAGTTTTTCTAGATTTTATAATTCCCAACTATGATTCCTCTTATACCTGTCTCTATCAGATTTTAAAAAAAAACAGGGTAAAAAAAATCACTGGAACTCTCTGTACATTAAGATATTTATACATGATTTGCAGTTTCTTTGAAGACTGGCTTGTGATACATGTAATTTCTACAATAGCATCAGCCTCAGTGAAGGAAATCACTATCAAAAATGTTTTTAATTAATTCTTCAATTTTACATTTATGATACACATCTTCAGCTTTCTTCATCATCATTATATATTTTTGACATTTTACTAAATACTGAGCATAAACATTAGTCTGCTACAATATCATTCTAAACACGGCTTTACAGATCAGCAGCAAAGAGACACCTGTGAATAGTTTTTTCAATATATTTGTAAAATGCAAACATTTTAACAAACACAGGAACATGACCGCAAAATTTCCTTTTCTTCTTGCCCTCATTTTTTTCTGGTTTCCTACTTTTGGAAATAACAGGATCTTGTTATATGCTACTTCAAAGCAGTTATGAATGCAGTTACTGGTGAAACTATTCAGAACTGTATCTTCCATTACTTTTACCTGTTACTTCTGGTAAATTCAATATAAACTTTCAGATTCCATAATAGTACAAATAACAACATAATAAAAATACAGATGCAAAGATACTAATCAATCTGGGTGCACCAATTAACCTGAGGTTTTCAATTTGCCAGATTTCTCTTAAAATAATGCAATTTTCTAGTCTACTCTTATTTTCAGTCCAGGATCTTACAATCATCAGTATAATCAGATTTTTATTCCTTAAGTCCTTATACAAGCAAACGAATCAGAATACAGACTTGTAAGCAATATTATATTGTTCATGAATGAAGTACCATGAAATTCCTTCAACTTGAGTAAGAACAGCTTCACTTCTTTGTGATATTCCATGTCCCACAATAGAGGTTTCTACAATAAATTAAAAATGGTAATAATGCACATAGTACATACAAATATGGTTCTAATGATAACCAAACCTGTATGAGTTCCTAGAACTGTTTGTCTGAGGACTGTAATTAAAGAACCACTGTTGTTCTCTCCTAAATCCAGCTCTTCCAGGCAGTTAAAGGCCTTGTTAACCCATCGTTAATCTTCTGTGTTTGACTATGTCTCCTCTCACAATAGCAATGAACTGAGAATGCATTGATTCCATGTTACTTTTCTTCCATTTTACAACAATTACATCCAGCTCTATAAGTATTCATATACTTATATGAGACATGAAATCTATGTTCCTACAGCAAAGAAACAAGTGTACAATATGTAGATAACAACTTTTTCTTGCTCTGCTGAGATATTATGAAGTCTAATATGAAATTGTTTAAAGATAAGTTCACAACTTCACAAAATATGAGTTGTATTTTCTCATTGCTCTAGACAATGACCAGTAAAGAAAACTGTAGCATCAGTGTATTTTATTGACTTGTGAGCTTTCAGAGCTCTACTGAATATTGAAAATTTAGATTATCTTATACTTTAGATACTGTATGTGTCCATGAATTGCTTTATAATAAACAAAGTAAATTATTTAGAAGAGTATCTAGAATTTTGAAAACTAATTGTTATTTTGGAAAACTGCCTTTCCAATGTCAAGGGATTTAAATAAGACAAGTGTCTCTAGAGAACCTTGTAAATCATTGGGGTTTTTTAATTTTTTAATATTTTTCAGGCATCATACTGAATAAATCATTCAAAAAACTCAATGTTAGCTCTCCCCATTACAATCTCCTGTGGTATTCTCAAGAACTGTGAGAAAATACAAAATTGCATGGTTATGTAAAACACCTGGACACCTAACTATTGTGATGAAATGTCTTTGTATTAAATATTAAGACGACAGACCTCTAAAGATTCTACAGGGATATTTATTGATGACCAACAAGTAAGGCATGAATATATGAAATCAGAAGGATTTTTTTTTTTAGAGAGAGTTGTGGGTTGAAATTACTTCTGATTAATTGGGAACTAGTGAATAGTCTATCCTTAATGCCATCCAAATCAAACTATTTCATTGACATTCATGATATACATTAGTTTCAGGAGAAAGCTAAGCATATACTTATGCGTCCTATTGAGTTCAAGTAGACTACTCAGTACAACACAAATGATACTCAGCATATCACAAAATTCATCATTTTGTAAAACAGAGAATAACTATAATATTTAGGCATTGACAGTCAAATTAATTGAAAAAAATGTACAGGTACTCTTAGGAATAGGCTATGAAAGTTACCTAAGAGATTTTGCTTTGGGTTTCTTGAAAAAACATGTGCCTCAGGAAAAACAAACAAAAAATCATTAGGTGTAAGTAGAATCAACAATACAATAAGCCCTTCAAGCTTATAAAGTTTCATGTTTGGAAGAAATAAATGAGAAATAAATTAAAATGAAACCTCAAATACATGTTTTCTAAACAACAACAAAAAAGCCAACTCAAATATTTTATAGTTTTCTGTGTATTTAGAGGTCCTGTAATTCTTTAGTATGTCAAAAATTTATCAGTAGAGAGGGTCTAGTAAAGAAAAGACCAATTTCCTAATATTAATGGCCATAGGGACATGGTATTTGATTCTTTTGCACTTTTGTACACTAAATAGTTTACACAAATTAATAAACTTTCTTAAAAATTGCAGTCAGCCATCACATAGTCCTTATACATATAACAAATTGATTAGCCAAAATACCCAGAGATGAAGTAATAACAATGAACAGGGAATAACTAATCAATAGTATGTAAAGCATCAATGTGTTCACCTGAACTGTTCAGTAAAGACAAGAAAGAAAAGATATTCAGTTGTCTCAGGCTATTTAAGCATATGATTCTCAAACACAGATTACAGAAGGGTTTGGGTTTTTATCAGTACATAGTAATTTATTCTCTTTTATTTAACAAGTTTCTTTATTTTTTATAGAAAAATTAACCCTAATAAAAGGAAAACACTGAATAGTCTTTATACAGAGACTGTATACTGATTCAATTCATAGAACATGTCATTAACAAATAGACAGGTAGCTGGTTCCATGCTTACATTTTTAATATCCTTAGAACTACTGGACCTCTAATTACAGCACTGCTGCCTGGATTTCTAAGAAGCAGTTACTTATTTAAAGGTTGTACCTACAATTATACTGCCTTGCATCAGACTTATCAGCTGTTTGGATCATAACCTCAAAGAGTAGAAGGACTTCTTCTAATTTAAAAGTTATTGGCCAGTTTTAAAGTCCTTTAAACAAATAATAATCTATGATACCCTTTTTTATGCATGTTGGTCAACTGATTTCATAAAATACTCTCTAAGATCTGGCTAAGCAAGCCTTCAAGAAAAGAGAAAAAAGGTTTATTTCCACAGAGCCTTTAAACAAGCTGTTGAATTAAAAATGTTCCAGCAGTGAAGAAATGGATAATATAATGGTTGAAGAGATCCTCATCAGGGACTTTCTTGGTTCTCAAGAAAGAAGAGTTAATGTTCCTCTTGACTTTTTATGAAGTGTAAGTCTCTTTTTACTAGAATGCAGGTATGCATGTGTGCGTGTGCTTATGTACAATTCAGCATCCAGCTGGCGGCCGGTCACCAGTGGTGTTCCCCAAGGGTCAGTGTTGGGTCCAGTCCTGTTTAACATCTTTATTGATGATTTAGATGAGGGGATTGAGTCCATCATCAGCAAATTTGCTGATGACACCAAGTTGGGAGGGAGTGTCAACCTGCTGGAAGGCAGGAGGGCTCTGCAGAGGGATCTGGATAGACGGGCTGATTGCAATGGGATGAAGTTCAATAAGGCCAAGTGCCGGGTCCTGCACTTTGGCCACAACAACCCCATGCAGAGCTAAAGGCTGAGGTCAGACTGGCTGGAGAGCAGCCAGGGAGAAAGGGATCTGGGGTTATTAATTGACAGGAAGCTCAGCAGAGCCAGGTGTGCCCAGGTGGCCAAGAAGGCCAATGGCATCCTGGCTTGTATCAAAAATAGCGTGGCCAGCAGGACCAGGGAAGTGATCCTTCCCCTGTACTCTGTGTTGGTGAGGCCACACCTTGAGTATTGTGTTCAGTTCTGGGCCCCTCAGTTCAGGAAACATATGGAGGTGCTGGAGCGGGTCCAGAGAAGAGCAACAAGGCTGGTGAAGGGAGTGGAGCATGAGTCCTATGGGGAGAGGCTGAGGGAGCTGGGGTTGTTTAGCCTGGAGAAAAGGAGGCTTAGAGGTGACCTCATCACTGTCTAGAACTACCTGAAGGGAAGTTCTAGCGAGGCAGGGGTTGGTCTCTTCTCCCAGGCACTCAGCAATAGGACAAGGGGGCACGGGCTCAAGCTCTGCCAGGGCAAATTGAAGTTGGAGATCAGAAAAAAATTCTTTCCAGAGAGTGCTCAGGCATTGGAATGGGCTGCCCAGAGAGGTGGTGGATTCACCATCCCTGGAGGTCTTTAAACTGAGACTGGACACGGCACTGAGTGCCATGATCTAGTAAATGGACTGGAGTTGGACCAAGGGTTGGACTTGATGATCTCGGAGGTCTTTTCCAATCCAATCGATTCTATGGTTCTATATCTGATATCAAACAACACTTGACCTACATGAATTACAGATGCAAGAAGAAAAGTAAGCAATCAGTTGATTAATTTCACATATTTAATACGTGCAAGGAAATGAGATGTATCTCAATTTCATCTAAAGACTGAAAATATTTATTTCAGTGAAATTTGTATCATATTTGGTACATTCTGAAAAAAAAGCCCAAGGTCGTATTAGGTAAACTTCTTCAGCTAAACAAACCTTTATAAAAAGAAACATCCATCTGATAAAAAGACACATTAGTGGTTCTATGATTTATATCTGGTAACATTTAAGAACATAATCTATGCCCTTCTTACAATTATTCTGTTATGCTTCAGCCAACAGTACTATGAGCCCAAAGGATAACTTTATTAGGTACCCATCTAGAATTATTTCCAGATAAAACATATTGATCCATCAAAGATGTACTCCCAGAAAATACACACTTGTATGGGCTGCCCACATTTGGTATGCTAATTAATATTTTCTTTCCTCTTTGTGAATCTGTTTGCACTCTCCAGAGAAAGAAGAAAACTCAGCATTTTATCTAAGTCAGAAACACAAATCAAATAGATGTCAAGAATATTCAAAGGACATATTCAAACTACTTTAAAGGATTAATTTATATTCCAGAGTTTTGATGAGTGATTCATATTTTTAAATTGAGCAACAAAAATTCGTCATCTTTGCAACAGGAATACTTTATGCTCCTAGATGAAATTTCTCATTGAAGAAATACTTAGCACTTAAAGGCCTTGGGAACTTAGATGTTACTTCCTTTTAAAAACTTTCCAAAGATGAAAGTATGGGCTTTGTAGTACCTGCCTATGTGAAAAAAAAAAAAAAAATCAATATCAAATCAAAGCAATTATTTTGGCTGCCCAACAAAAATATTCTAAAACTTCTGCATTTGGAAAGTCACAGGGTATTACTGAAGGTACAGATGATATTCTACAAGAGTAGAATACAATATTTTCAAATAAAATCTGAAAAATAGTAAGCAAAATTGAAGATATTAATATTCTTAGTAGCTGATAACTGACCAGCTATGGACCTGCAATAAATTCATTTCACAGGTATAACATGAGCTAAATCCATTCTAGAAAGGAAAGGGAATGTGAAGATTCTTCTTTACTATGCAATGTTTCTTGTATTTCCATTTTCTGCTCTTTCCATGGTCTTTTCTAAGTTTTCATTCTCCGATTTCCTTCAGCCTAGTGTTTATTGGTTTTCTTTGTTTGGTTTTTGGGTTTTTTTAATCCTATTAACAACCCCTGAATGGTTCTGTAACATCCTTACCTCTTGACTGAACTTTAAAAAGTTAAAATAAATCTTTATCAGCCTACCTATTGAAAATTTTGGCGTTTTCTCACCCCTTATTTTGATTTTTCTTCTTCAGTTGCACAGTCAATTTTTGAAAGGAAACAAGTGTGGATTTTTCCCAGTTTGATTTAGGGTAAAGAACATTTGTAGGATTTTGATGAAGGCTTTAGGGACAATCATAAGATAACAATATAGTTGAAACTAACAAAAAAAATATTAAATATATGACCTTTGTGGGGTGATGAGCTGATAAGGCCTGATGGGTTGAGGGAGATGCCTCAGCCCCCTGGAGAGATGCTCCAAGCAGAGGACAAAGGCTTTCAAACTGATAAGATTAACAAAGGATGGAGTGTTANCGTTTCTGTTTAGTAATCTTCTGTTAGTTAAGTTTGCTATGGGAGTGGCATACTGCTGGGGGGTCCTCGAAATGTGTGTTGTGCCGATATCTTTGGGGGGGTATTTTGTACAATCCTGCAGCTAAATGTTATCACTGACTAAGTAACCCATATTAGTTATTGTCACATATTTGTATTAATAAATGTTATTTCGGGAGCTGTTGTGAGAAAGGTTCTTATTAAGTGTGGTTCTCATAGGGGAGTCAGAAATCTTTCCAGCCTGTGTTCTGTCCTAGTTCAGCAGGCAGTGCTGGGTTTATAAAGTTTTGATTACTCCAACAACACTTATAGCTATTTCTCCCTGGCTGAAGTGTGGCTTCATGTCAGAAGTCAGAACCTCTTCCAACCTGTGTGTTGTCAGTTAAAAGGACAGACAGTGTTAGGGTACACAAGGATTTGATTGTCTGGAAGCGCTTACAGCTAATAACTTTTAATTAATACAGTTAAGACTAGAAATCTTTGCATTTGTCTCCCTCCTTCCTTTCACGTGACAACCCTAAATAATATTTGCATATTTTCCTCTGCTTCCAGTTTATGAGCTTCATGTGCTGTGTCAAGCAAACTTAACTGTGTATTCTGTAAGACAAATATAATTTATTTTACAGAAGCAAGATGATGGCAAAGTAAGCTACTTGAGTCTTAAGAACAGGTGATGAGAAAGGAGCTATTGCTCTCCATTTAAGATGGCATAATAAAATATGTTATGCCATGTATTTTTTTAAAAAAAATGTCTTGCATTCTTCTTGCAGTGCGCTAAATTGAAGCAGGTATAAATATATAAGATAAATAAAATACTCGGACTTAAATAGTAATTTATTATGAGTGGTTGAACAGATCTTGGACAAACGTCTTCTCTCAAGGATACACATATCTACAACTATGTATTTATGTATGTACATACAGAAACCCTAATAGGTTGACCTACACACTTGCTTGTGGCAGCAGCCTTTTTGCTATTCCAGACCATAAAGTTTTGCAGGCATATTTCAATGAATTAATTTAATTAGCTGTTAAATCACTAAAAAGCCCACATTGGTATTCTGAATGCTTCAGAATGGAATTTTGGTTCCATTCTAGTAATAACACTGGTCTGTTTAGTAAGTGATATTTTTAGGAAACGAGTGAGGATGATTCTTGCCTCAGGGTATTAATGATGAAAAGAGCTCTAAAATGCCTACTTATTATTATCACTTTAGCATCAGCAGGTAGAATGTATCCCGCATAGATAAAAGAACAAAAAGTATCAATTTGATTATGTGGTTCTTTGAGATGCTCTGGGAGAGTTTTTCAACATTGCTCCATTTCCTTAATTCACACATTTCATTAGACCATTGCTGTAACTGCAAACCCTTTAAACAGTTTAGCTATTGCAAAGGACAGTTATTTTACCTTTAGCTCAGTAATATTTTACTTTTAAGCCCTGTAATTTTTCTTAATTGTTCCACAGTTAGATCTCAGCAACTAATATATCTTTACTCTGTTACATTGTTCCCTAGTTTAACCTTATAAAGAGAATTATACAATATCTATGACCAGTGGATTTGAGCCTCCTTGGTATTTTAGATATTGTTTCTTAAACTCTGCAAAAGCTTACATTCAGCTGGCATTCATTACCTGATAAAATATTATGTTTAATTAAAAAATAAATAAAACCACAAACTACTCTGCATTCTGGAAACTAGTATATTTGAATTCTCAGTCATTACCTTTGTAAAAGGAATATATCAGTTTCTGTTCAAGGAACAGAGCAAAGAGGTATGATTAAATATATGCTTAAAGAAAACTGTTGAACTCACTTTGCTTTGTACCACAAAGGTATGTTCTTCTGAAACACATTTGTTTGTGCTCAATTAGAAACATTACCCACAGCTACCATTCTTACATAAGATAATATCTGAAACCTGAACCACTGAATTCAGCCTCTTGTATAAACTCAATCAAGTTGTGTTACAACAGGTAACTTGTCGCAAAAAATACTAATTGTAGTAAACCCACAATATTTTTGTGCACTTGCTGCAACAGAAAAACCTCTATGACAGAAAAAACACTGTTATGTGAAAATTTAGGAGCAATTTAAGAATTTAAAATATATCTTACTGAAAACTTTGATAGGTGTTGTGGTTTACTCTGAGATGGCAACTCAGCCTCACACTGCCACTTGTTCAGTCTCACCCTCAGGTGGGATAGGGGAGGGATTTGGAAGCTTAAACATGAGAAAACTCATGGACTAAAACAGACGGTGCAAGAAGTAAAGCAAAAGCCATGCACACAAGCAAACGAAAGCAAGGAATTCATTCACCACTTCCCATGGGCAGGCAGCTGCTCAGCTATCCCCAGGAAAGCAGGGCTTCATCACATGTAACAGTGACTTGGGAAGACAAAAACCATAGCTCTGAATGTTCCACTCTTTCCTTCTTCTTCCCCCATCTTTATGCTGAGTCTGATGCCATATGTTAAGGAATACCCCTCGAATCACTTGGGGTCAGTTGTCCTGCCTGTGTCTTCTCTCAACTTCTTGTGCCTCCTCAGCCTCCTTCCTCACTGGTGGGGTGGGGTGAGAAGCAGAAAATGCCTTGGTGATGTGCAAGCACTGCTCTGCAATAATGAAGACATTCTGGAATTATCAACACTGTTTCATCTGAACCTCTGCTGGATCATCTCTGAAACATTCCCATGCGACCTGTCACTGGATACCCACGGGGAGAGCTCAACATCTCTCTCTCCTCTTCCCTTCCTCAGGAAGCTGTACAGTACAATGAAGCCACCTTTCAGCCTTGTCCTCTACAAGCTAGACAAACTTTGTGTCCTCAGAGGACATGCCTTGCAGTCCCTTCACCAGCTTAACTGGCCTCCTTTGAATATGTTCAAGTACCTTAAAATCCTTTTTTATCATACAGCTGGATTCCAGCAGGCTACTGATGAGTGACAGCCACCTTAACACATCTGAGGCTCCACTCTTCAGGCTAAGATGTCATAAAATGTAGGTAACAGTGAAGATCCTGGTCAGGTTTTCTGAATTTAGATTGCAGGAAACTGTTATTCAGGAAACATAGGTTTCCTTATCTACTTGGTATCCTGGATTTCATGGCATCCATGAGCAAAAAACCCCAAACCTGTATATCAGTTTTTGTAGGAAGAGCAATCTCTCCACTTCCTTTGGCTCCACTTCCCTAGGTGTTCATGCTTGTGCAAAACAGCCTGTGCTTGGACAGCCTCCAGGCTTGCTGCACTAGCAGGAGCTGCCACTTTTTAGCTCTCTCTGCAAGCACAGGGCAAGCATGACAGCACTTCTTGTGCATCACTGTCCAGGATGCACAGCAGAATAAGTTTCTGAGGGCAAAAAATATGCTTGTCCCCAGTATATATCATACTTTCAAAAAACCCCCAGCAGAACCACACACCTCTTCAGTCACACTGTGGTCAGTCCTCATCATCTTACTTCAAGTTTCCACTCTTCAGGAAACAGAACTGCTCAGCCTGCATTGCTGCCATATTCTGTAGCTCTGTGACTTGCCTTTGCCAGACTGCTAAAGATATTTTTTTCCAAGATAAATTGAAGAATGCATCATGCTGCAACTGGCTACATCGCCTTGTGTTAATGCTAGTGAGCATTGGCTCTGAAACAGATTCAGAAAACTAAACTAAACTAAAGTTTCCACTTGTAATATTTGTGATATGTGCCCTTGAAAGTGTTTTTGTAGCTGAAAACCCTCTGGAATTTCAGGCAATTAAGAGTCTCTTCATTATTTGACTCATGATGAGTTCAGGGAATGGAATGGAATGGGATGGGATGGGATGGGATGGGATGGGATGGGATGGGATAGAATAGAATAGAATAGAATAGAATAGAATAGAATAGAATAGAATAGAACAGAACAGAACTGAACAGGTTATGCTGTGTAATGTCTGTGGTCATATATGACAATCTAAGACCTAGATCTGAGGGGTCCATCCAGAAACACAGATATTTGCAGTGAAGGTCCCAGACCCATCCAGGAGACACAATCAGAGATGAGCACACATACAACATACTTCAGGCAGGGACTGAAACATCCCTGTATTATCAACACTGTTTTTAGCACAAATCCCAAACATAGCCCCACACAAGTTACCATGAAGAAATTTAATTCTACCCCATTCAAAGGCAGCACAATCAGGAGTGAAATGATTGCTTGTTTATAATATCCTCAACAAAAATATAATTTAATGTTACTTTCATATTGTACTGAAAGTGTTCAGAATCCTTTCTTTAATTCCAATTCCAGTAGCATTTACAGTATTTAGAGTAAGAACACTACTTGAGAGCAAATTGTATTTGTACTTGCAACTTCTTTCATCAATTTTTCAGTGTTTTGTCAAGCCATTATAAATCATGTTGGAATTCTCTTTTCTGTGTCAGTCTCTGAGGACAAAACCAGTGAGAAACAGACCTATCATCAAGCCAGGGAAGCAGCAGGTGAAACACACTTTTGACCATTTTATTTGAGTTCTAGTTCTGCCTTTTGTTGCTGTGGAAGGAAAAATGCACATTTGCTGTCCCCTCTGGAGTTCAATACAGGGAAAATTTAAGGATTCAGCAACAGTAGCTCTTTTTTGGTACATGCTGTCTTTTTACTGAATAGAGGTGTTTGACAAGAGATATTAAAAAAAATCACACTCCACAGTGAAACAAAACTTTCATAATTCAAAAATGTCTATGGCCATAAGAAACTATAGTATGACAGGAACTCCACGGCATCCAGTAGTTCAGAGATTAAGAAGCTGGTGGGATACACACAGGTTCAAAAGCCAGCCCAGTGTGAAAGACAGCAAAGACCCAAAACTCACATCTTTTCTGAGAATGTAAACAAAACATAATTAATCCACCACGGGATTTTTTTTTCCCTGATTGTTATTAAAACTTTCTATGAATTTTTTTGACAAATTTTTGTGAAATCTGAACACTATACATACAACATTAGTTACTGTTCACAATAATTTTCTATTAAAAACCTGTCTCATTCATTCTTCTACAATTTTAAATGAAAACTTAATGTCCTTCCATTACACATAGGTGTGTTTGTTATCCATTATGGATGTACAGCTACTTTTTCTGTATATGTATACCTACAGAATTGTTGCAGAAAACAGTTAAGAAAAAAAGAATGTCATAATCAAGTTGCATCAGTGTAACATGACAGACGAATTTCAATGTAATGCTTATCTTACTGATGTGTTAGATATAGCATCATCAAGAACTTCAAATTATTGTACCCTCTCTGTCAAAATGAGTTTATGATTGGTCTTCAGTAAACAGAATAATGCATCAAAAGGTTCAATGAGTTTATGAACAGTTTTCAGCCTGAGACTGTAGCAGTAATGTTGGCTTAGTCTCTCTACATTTTTCATTAGATGTCTATTTAGCCATAACAATATTCATTCCACTCAACTTAAATGCAGTAGTTACACCCCTAACTAGCATTTACATATTAGTGTTAAATGAGAACAATACATGCTTGGTGCAAGAATTTGTGTAACGGGGAAATTAATCTTGTGCTTGCACTTTGAGATTAATTGATTTAGCACATACTAGATATTTTCAGCTTACTAGTTTACACTTTACTTATTACATTAATAATATAATCATAGAATATCTGGAGTCGGAGGGGACCCAAAAGGATCATGGAAGTCCAAATCCCAGCCCTGCACAGGACAACCCCAGGAATCACATCATGTACCTGTAAGTGTTGTCCAAACACTTCTTGAACTCTGTAAGGCTTGGTGCTGTGACCACAGCCCTGGGGAACCTGTTCCAGTGTCCAATAACCCTCTGGGTGAAGAATTTTTTCCTGATATCTAAACTAAATCTCCCCTGATACAGATTGATGCCATTCCCTTGAGTATTATCATTGCCCACAAGATAGATTAGTGCCTGCTCCTCTGCTTCTCCTCATGAGGAAGCTGCAGAATCCTATGAGGTCTCCTCAGTCTCCTCTTCTCCAGGCTGAACAGACCAAGTGACCTTAGCCACTCCTTGTATGGCTTCCCCCCTCGTCCCTTCACCATCTTCATTGCCCTGTCTGGACACTCTCTAATAGTTTAATATCTTTCTTATATTGCAGTAACCAAAACAGCCACAATATTCAAGGTGAGGCCGCCCCAGTGCAGAGCAGAGAGGAACAATCCCCTCCCTTGACCGTCTGGAAATCATGCTTTGCCTGATGCCCCCCAGGACACGGTTGGCTATCCTGGCTGCCAGGACACTGCTGTCTCACATTTAACTTGCCATCCAGCATGACCCCCAGGTCCGTTTCTGTGGCAGTGCTTTCCAGCATCTCTCTCCCCAGTCTGTACATACATCCAGGGCTGCCCCATCCCAGGTGCAGAATCTGGCACTTGTCTTTGTTCAACTTCATATGATTGGCGATTGTCCAACCCTTTAATATATTGAAGTCTCTCTGCAGGGCCCCTTTGTCTTTGAAGGAGTCAACAGTTTCTCCCAGTTTAGTATCATCAGCAACCTTATTTATGGCAGAGTATAATTTATTTTTATTGTCCTTTAAAATGGTTACTAGAAAATACTTTTTTTTTTCAACTTCAAAAAACCCCCAAACCAAACATGATTAAATAAATTATGAAAAAGACCAGCTAGTTAGGGTCTGCCTTCTTTGATTCTGATGGGGGCATATTGATTTATACTAGTTAACTAGTAAACTATCTTAACTAAATTAGTAAGATACTATCTTAATTTAAGAACATGCATTTCTTTGTAAGCTTTGAAACCTTGCAGTAAGTAGTAACTGACAGCTGAATATGGAGAATCCATGTTTTTATATACTCAACATGTAATTATTAGACTTTATGCTAATAATTAGTTTTTCCCTGTTACTGACCACTACATATGCAAAACTGTCAGTCAGTAACACTAATATGCTACATTAATTGAGTATACACTACCCTGGATCTCAGCATTGGCTATGGTCCTTGCTAGTTCTCAGCTGCTGAGATTAAGATGATTAAACCTGAGAGACTTTGAAGAGACAATTTAGAACTGAAGGGGTTTAATTTTCTTTCCTCGTTGTATTTCCACTGTGTTTAATGTTTCTATGCTATTTGGTCCTTCCAAGGGAAAGCAGGGGTCTCATCTACTTTAATAGTGTTTATGCTGTTGTTTTTCTCATCTTGCAAGTTATGCTTCTTTTCCCCAAATCATTGTGTATGCAACTATGCAATTCTTTGTCCCTTTGATGACCACAGTTCTCATATACTTTGTGAAGTGCTTATGCACTGTGTCTCGTTCTGACATTACAGCATTAACCAATACATAATATTAATACTGTTTACATCATTTTAGTGCCCCTATATTTGAGTTCAAGGTAAGTTCATACTGATTAGGGCACTTGGTTTCTAGTTGACAGAGGCCTCTGAGTTGGCTACAAGATACCTGGCACCAAGAGATGTTGCTTAAACCCAAAGTTCAAAGTCTCAGCTCCAGGCAAAGTGCAGAGAGAAGTAGGCATTCAGCAATCTGATGTACAACAACCAGTCCTTTGAGTACAGAGGTTCCTGAGCTGGCAAATAAAGAATGATGAAAAAAATGTGTTAAGAGTTTACATACCTGATTCTAAGCCAAAGGGAAATGATTTTATTATGAGGATTATCAGCCTAGAATTCTCTCCTGGACCATGGTTCTTAAATAATTTCTTTAAGAAACACTGACAAGTCATTTATTCCAAAGGATGCCTGGAAGGAATTCTGCTTTATAAAAGTCTCAGGAGCAGACAGCTTGCCAGGATTTGGGAGTCAGACTGGATGCTCAGTATAGCAGACAGGCTACCTGGAAAGTATGGACACTGATCAAAGGAGAAAAATATGCTTCAGTCCTTTGAGAAAGGCTCATGAATAAGTATTCAATGACTAACACATTCTCTTTAAAGAGAATAGAAACATGTGTCTAGTCCTAATAAGTATGACAAAAAAATCTTACTAAACAGCCATTACAGAAATAAAATTTAGTAAGTCCTAACTTCTTTGTTGCATTCAGAAATATTTCCTCATCTCTTGCACTTTTTCCATTCTGTATTCACTCTGTTTCCCCTTGATTCTATACATAACAGTGTGAGAAGAAATGGATGTAGGGGCCATTATAATCTTTTAATGTGAAATGGCATCATTTTACTTATGTCAGTTTAATGAACCATGGAAACTATGCTAAGGCACTGGGAGAACGAGAAGGTGATTTGAGACAACTAGCCTGGCTTCACCAAGGCAAGTCCTGCCTGACCAATCTAATGGCCTTCTATGATGGAGTGACTACATCAGTAGACAAGGGCAGGGCTATAATGTTATCTATCTGAACTCCCATGAGGCCTTTGACATGGTCCCCCAGAACATCCTTCTCTCTCTTTGAGGGTGGTCTGTTTGGTGGATAAGGAATTTGTTGGAACAGTTACAACCAGAGGGTAGTGGCCAACAGCTCAGTGTCCTGATGGACATCAGGGGTCCATACAGGGACCAATGCTATTTAACGTCTCAGCAAGTTTGCAGATGACACCAAGCTGAGTGTGCAGTTGACACTCATAAAGGATGGGATCCATCCAGAGGCACCTGGGCAAGCTTGAGAAGAGGGCCCATGTGACCCTCACAAGTTTCAACAAGGCCAAGTGTGATGTCCTGCATGTGGGTCAGGGCAACCCCTTGTATCAATACAGACTGAGGGATAAATATATCAAGAGAAGCACTGCTGAGATAGACTTGGGGGTGCTGGTGGATGAGAGACGACATGAGCTGGCAATGCATGCACACAGCCCAGCTGGTCAAATTGTGTTCAATATACAGGATGCCGTTTGCCAGAGCACACTGTTGGCTCCTTTTGAGCCTGCTGTCATCACCCACAGATCTCTTTCTGTAGGGCTGCTCTCCAGCCACTCCTCTCCCAGTTTATACTTTTGTTCAGTGTTACTCTTTCCTAGGTGCAGAATCCAGCATTTGGTCTAGTTAAAACTTCATGCCACTGGTGATTGTCCAATTCTCCAATCTAGGCAGATCCCACTGCAAGGCCTGTTGTCCCTCACATGAATCAATGGCACCTCCCAGTTTTGTATCAGCAAACTTACTAGGGGTATACTCAACTTCTGCATCCAGATCAGTGATAAAAATATTGAACAGAACTGGCCCTAGAATTGAAGCCTGAGGAACAGCATTGGTGACAGTCAGAAGTAGCTCCACTAAATACAACCCATTGAGGCCTGCTGTTCAGCCAGTTCTTCGCCAAGTTCACTGTGAACTTCCTCATCCTACAGCTGGATAACTTGGCAAGGAAGATGTTTTGAGGGACAGTATCAAAAGCCTCACTAAAATCCAGAAAAACTACATCTACTGTCTTCCCTTCATCCACTATGCGGGTGACCTTATCACAGAATTATGTTGTTAGGTAGGGCTTTCCCTTTGTAAACCCAAATTGAATCTGCCTGATGATTGTATCGTTCTTTAAATGTCTTGCAATAGCACTCTGTATAATCTTCTCCACAATTTTTCCAGAACCTGAGGTTACACTAACAGGTCTGTAGTTCCCCAGGTCTTCCCTCACATACTTTTTGTAAACTAGAATAACACCAAAACTAGCTTCCAGTCAGCAAGGACCTCTCAGGCTACCAAGACTTTTGGTAGATGATCAAGAGGGGTCCTCCCATAACATCCACTAGCTCCTTCAGTACTCTGGGAGGAATCCCATCAGGTTCACGGACTTACGGGCATTCAGCTGATACAATTGCTCCCTTACAATTTCAGTGTCCACAATAAAGTCACTGTTTCCGCAGGTCCTCCAACTCAGAGGACCAAACAGCCTAAAGGCTGAGGCAAAAAATCCCCAACAAAACAACACTGACTTCCGTGAACTTTTCCTCATCCATATTTGTCAGGTGACCATCAAGTATCAATCAAAGATTTTCCTAAGACCTCTCTCACTATTAGCATCCTTTAAAAAGCCTTTCTTGTTTTCTGACACTACACTGGCCAGTTTCAACTCTGAGCTTTGGTCTTTCATGTTTTCTCCCTGCATCTGTGAACTATGTCTCTGTAATCTTACTGCAAAGCCTGACCTTGCTTCCAGAGATCATGTAATTTCTTTTTCCACTTCATCTCCAAGAGGAGTCCTGTGTTCAGGAAAGATGGTCTTCTGTACCACCTGCTTGCTTTATTATACTGTGCATTAATGATACTGGAAAATATTTAGAGTTGATATGGTATATATTGTATTTTGTTGTTTATTTTCTATCTTATTTTAGGCATATTCCAACATTTTACAGTGATGGAACCAAATTAATTATTTTGAGTAGCCTTTCAAATATTCAACATTATTTCCAACATTTTTTTTAAAATAACTCTGAAACAGCTACAATTAAATTGAACTTTCTCCAGTTAATGATTGTAGAGTTACTAAAGATTCTTTTACACTCACCTGAGTTCAGTGGCAATTTTTCAACATATTCAAAGATCTCATTATTTTCTTTACTTGTAGCCCTTCAACATTTCAAGTGCAAATCTTATTTCTCATTTGGTATGAAACACTTGTACGCCATTTATTGTATCTCTAAAATACTTTTGCCAGAGGCTGTTAGGATTTCAGACAAGAAACTGTTTGCTTATAAATGAAACGATTTTCTTAAAAAAGATAAATATATTGAGATCCATACGGTAATACATTCAGTAAGATGATACAGTACAGTCCATTCTTCTTTGTTTCTAGAATAACGACAAACATGTATGTAGATAGACAATATGCCAGAAATAAAAAATGTAACTGATTACTGTTTTAGAACTAGCTAAGACTTTTGTGTAGAATTGGAAATCCTACAGCAGTACAAAAACATCAGAAGAAACAAAATCAGAGGAGCATATTGATAGAAATTGTTTATATGTGATAAACTGGCACAGTATGAAAAATAAAAACTTAGTGCCTTTATATATTAATACTGTATTTTCTATTTACTGATGTTTTATTTTTAGTAACTCCATTTGGAGAACTTAAAGCATGTAGTCCACTCATGAGAATGGGTAATATTACATATTCTGTACTTTAATGTAAAAAGAAGTCATTACAGATCAGTTCTAGAATTAATATTAGTGTACATATGTCAACAAATTTTTCTACCTATCAAACCAATAAATAGCTAAGAATCAGCAAATTCAAGTGCATCAAACTACATAAACAATTGAAGTATAGGGGTGAAAAATGTAGCCCACCACAACCTAACACAGATGAGGGTGCCCACCAGCAAACTGTCAAGACTGGTCCCTTCTATCTGCTTCTCTCTCCATTTTTACATATTTATTCCTCCCCAACTCACCTTGATCCCTTCCTTTCCCAACCTTTGTTTTCTCCTCTAAACATCCTCTAACAACTCACATCATCCCAGCATGCTCTTCCCCTGCATGCCATAATGAGCCCTATCCCCCAGTGTAGCGAGCGTGTGTTTTATCCTGGAGAATGACTCACAGGGACTCACAATACTATGTTTCACCTGGCCTGCTGATGCTCTCTCAGGACAGCCCTGCAGAGCTCAGGGCAGGGGCTTGTGTCTCTGTGCTCATCTGTGTGGGGGAAGGTGAGTGTTTTATCACATTCCTTAACACAGGTCAACTCAGAACTTAATTTCAAGCTGCACAAAAAAAATATAGCATCATCACATCAACACTTTTAGCTCATCATTCTCCAAGTGATACATGATGCCCATACAGAAAAAGCAGCAAGTGACAGAGTTGGTTGTGAAACGCTATTCAAAATCAGCACCAATATACTCTTTGCTGTAATACTGCACTTGGCTAAACATGGGAAAGGATTCAAGCATTATAAATCATTTGAGAGTGGAGTATAGAGAGAAACAGATAGCAAAAGGGTCTAGCTACGTTCATGCATACCAAATATCTAGCTGAAACAAAACAGCATGAAACACATAAAACATTTTTCCACACACACTTTCTTGAACCCTCCCACAGCTTCTGATCAATGTCTAACATTAAATAATATCAAAAAAGTGTCTGAAATATTTTACTAGGATACCTTTAACACGGTGACGAATTAATAATGCAGTCATGAATCAAAATTAAATGCCTCAGCAGTTCATCAGATATCCTTTGATTCCATTTTTACCTGTCTTTTCTTCACAACCAGCCACTGGAAACATTTGTCACCAAATTTCCTAACCTATCTGTAACGTTACAACCTCAGCATAGGGTATCTAAAAATCATCAGTATATGTTGGTTGTATGTACAGAAATATGTCTCTAAACCAGGTTATTAAATTTGTCTGCAATGTCAACAGTCTATAGCCTTAAGTGTTTATTAAAGAATATATGGTAGGCAGATAGAATGCCAGTCTTCTTTCTAGCTAAAAATTACTTATAAATGTTCATTATATAATTTTCAGTCTGAAATTAGAGTCAAGGCTACTTGTATTTTACAAGGCTTAGTTTTTCTACAGTTCCATGCACAGAATTCCTCTTCAAGTCAAGGACAATCCTTCACAAAGAATAACAGAAAAACAGGTCTCGTAGATTTGTTCTCCTGCAGATGCCAGAATACTTACAAATGTAGCTCCTGCAAATATCATTAAGAATAATGATTAATTTTATATCTATATTGCTTATCTTCCCTGACATTTCAAGAACCATACAAACATATTAAAAAAATTACAACATATAAAACAGATAAAAACCAGTCACAGAAATAATGGAAGCAAAACCTGAGGTGCAAGAAACCTTTATTTGTAATAAGAATTCTTTTCATCCCACCTGGTAACAAATAGAATTTTACTGAGAAAATCTACACTTACCAGTGGAATGCATTTCAGGTTTGATCAATGAAGAATGATAGTACATATATTGCATCTGATTATCACAGAATTACAGTTAAATAACTGACATGTTTAATACACCTTTACTATATCTCTATCGAATGCAAACAGAAAAGTGAAATTTGGAAGGATATTTTAACACCCTCCCACAAGCTCACCCACTTTATTACCTACTAAATCCACTAAATAAGCAATTTGTTTTCCTTCCTATTTCAGCATCACACCACACTTTCCTATTTCTTTTCCTTTACACACGGAAGTAGTACTATTAGGATAGAAGGATAATATTTTATGTCATTTGAGACAATTCCCTTGTCCTATTACTTCAGTGATAAAGCATAGCAATTTCCTAACAAACAGTTTCCTCTGCAATGCTTACCTTTTCTTCTCTTTTGTTGTACTGACACTGTGTAGTCATTTTGTATTATCGAAAATGTCCTTTTTATGTCCATGGTATACAGAATTCCAGGTGATAATCTGTCTTTAAGTATATACTAAATGATTGTATTTGGTGCAATGATCACATTAAACAATTTTCTAAACTTTCACCCCTCAGGCAAACCTTAGGAAGTTTCAACTGCAAAATGTTGTACTGTATCACATTCATGTGGGAGCTATCACATTGTTGGGAGCTACTTATCTATCTCAACAAAACAGTGCATTAAGCAGAATAAACAATGACATCTTTGGTCACGAACTGAAGGTCCTGAACTGCTGGATCTAAGGGCTAATACAGGTAGTGTTCAAACAGGTATCTGAATATGTCACTCCAATAGTTAAGCAGGGACAGGGGAATCAAGAGATAACTTCTGCCCAAGCTGATTGCACTGCACATACTATGTAAAAGTCATTCTGCCTGCTTAAAAAACTCAGACACTTCTGCTTTTCACATACCCTATAAGATTAAGATTACCATGACTATTACAACACAATAAATTTAGTCACTAAGATAAGCAAAATTTGGTAGCAGTAAACCCAAACTAATTCTTGGATTCCACTTGAAAACTAAGTGTTATATGGTAGAATATCTAAAGCAGGAAATGTTGCATAAAATAAAATTACATTTTCTCTCATCTCAAAGCAGATTTCAGATGTGGCCTCTGGCAGAATACAAGGAACATTTAACAGGGAGTTAACAAAATCACAGCTAATTGTGATACTGAAACATATGATCTCTGTCTCCCTGTGAACAGTGCAACTGAAAGAAACTTCTTTTAATTTTTAATTCAGGACTTTAAGTGGGTACTCTTGAATATTGCTGCTATTCAGTTTTCTTCAGCAGAGATATCTAGAGGCAACTTAGAACCTTACTTGTGAAAACTTAAGAAGTCAAGAGGATGTCAGTATTATGGCACTTTCCCCTCCAGCTATTTCCAGCACTGTATTTCCTTTAATGCATCTTTCAATTGTTTGGGTTGTATTATACTTAATATTCATACCATAGCTGTATCCTGTACTGAGAATATGTAGCAATAACATCCGCATACGTTAGTATCCCAATCCTTGTAGAATAATCTCCACCTTACTCTTTCCCATCCAAACTTCATTATCTGTTTCAAGCAGTAAGGCCATACTGAATAAAGAGACTGAAGTAGGGGTAGCACAACAGTGCCCTTCTCTTTGTGACCTCCCTTGAGGGACTCCAACACATGTGGAAAAGCGTAAGTGACGAAATGGACGTTTGCAGTTTATTTTTAACACTCTCTTACTGTTTTCAAGGTAAGAGAAGAATGTTATGTCTCACTAATAGACAAGCAGTTCAATTCAGGGTCAGAGTTAAGACTAACAATCATACTGGGGTTTATAACCAGATGGACTAAGTTATAGAAAATCAGAATATTCTACAGTCTTCATTAGCTCAGGATGTTCAAAAGAATTATGTGATATGACTGAATGAGATTTGTATCCCAAGTCAAATACTCATTTTTAAATATCACTTCTTATATGCTTTACACATGCCTACATAAGCTGTCTGTGCTTGCAAGCATTTTATACTGTATTATTCACAGTATTATTTGTGACAGAAGACCCCACTGCATTTCTTAGAGCAAGGCAATCAGTCTATCTATGATTAGAGTGTGAAGTTACCTGGGAGCAAAATGTAGGAGCTATTTAACAAAATACAGCTACCTTACACAAAAGTATATGGCAGTGAATGAAGAATAACAAATGCAGCTGAAAATGTAGGAGGAATTCGTAATGTAATTATCAAACTTAAATTTGATCTGCCTTGGTAAAATGACCAAGAAACTGTGAAGGGGAAAAATGTGAATACTAATAGTAACACCCTATTCCATAGCACTGTTTTGGTATATTTATTTCTTTGGGATTCTGAGGCAAGACTGCCTGTTTACAGATAGTATAACTCGGTCATTACAGCCCAGTTTACCTTATGAAGCATCCAACAATAATAGTATGAAGGAGCACCATCACTGTCAGGTCTGTGATACACATTTTCCACTAGCAGAGCTGATATTCATGTATCTGACAGGTCAGACAGTAAAGTATCTGCCCATTTCTGATTTCAGCATATTTTAAAATTCTTGGGAGTATTTAATCATAGTGATTGACTTAATGGTCCTTGCCAAGTCACTTTCATCCTTGACTGATACCCAAATGATCAATAAGCTTGACCATGCCAAAAGAGGGGAAAGTGAGAAAGGAGAGAAGACAAAGTGGAAAAAAAAGAGGGTGAGAAAGAACAAAAAATGAGGGAGCAAAAGTAAAGCACAAAGGGAGGAAGAAAAAAAAGAGTAAGAGAGCACAAAAAGGAAAGAGACAAAGAAGGGAAGGAGAGAAAGATGAAACGGATGGGAGAAAGGAAAGCAAGAAGAAAGAGAGGGAAGACAGAAAGGCAGAAAGGGAAAGTAAGAGGGAGGAGGAAGAGGACAGAATATGATGCATACAGCATAATCTACAGCCTGAACCTAGAATTATTCAAAAGATTATAGGAAGCTAGTATTTAATAACAAATCAATCACAAGGAAAAATGTGACATTACAGTGTTGGAGGGTTGGGGTGGGGGGTGTCCTGTAAAGAAATTCAAATCAGTCCCTAGCATTAATACTAATAAATATGTCTAACATTTCCTTTAGTAGCTAAAGTATTATTTTTAAAATGCAACTAAACTACCTGGAAACCTAACAGTCTTTGAAAATTACTAGAAATTTCACCACAAAAAAAATCCTTGGGCATCTCATTTTTAACTGTAAGCATTGCCTCGTTCACATTTAACATCTAAATGATGAGCCAAAATTTCATTTTCAGGAGTAATACAGATAACTTGCAGCATAAATCTTGCTGGATGTCAAACAGACATGACTTCTAACAGCATTAAAATAAGCCCTCTAAATAAGTTAGGTATTGAAGTACTGAGCAATGCAATGCATGAATTAGAAATAATAAGTCTATGTCTTCAACATCTATTTTGTATCCTCTACCATTGATAAAGTACTTACCCGAAGGGGATTTTGAATTTCAGAACTGGAAAGTGTTCTTAGGGGAATAAGGGCAGAATTTTATTCCCATCACAGACCAAACAAGATGAATACTAGAGGTGTGGCCATCTATGATATTCTGAAAGCACAGGTCTCTAGTTTTGAACTTCTTTTGAAAATCAGATTCCAGTAACACACATTCATACATGCACAAATGTAAATACATGTAAATAGTAAACAGATGGATACCAGAATTAATGAATACAGTAGGCAGGTTTAGAACAGAGTGTTTTTCACCCATCCACTTTATCTAAGCCAGAGAACACTTAAATTTTGTCAGAAAGCTGATCCTAACATGGTCTTGTCTTTAAAACAAGCACAAGGCTCACATTACTAGTGTGAACACATTCTTGTGCCATGGCAGAGGAACTCAACAGGCCCACCAAGTTTCAATTACAACAGTCACACTCCAAGACTTATGTGTCTGCAAGAGAAGGCTGTAGACAGTACACAAGGCTGTGAAATATATAACTTTCCTTCTCCCCAGTAAAAAAACCTGTATGGATCCAATGGTTAGTGTGAGCACTTGCAGCTAAAGATATTCTTTCCTCACATCAGCTACATGCAGTCTTACAGCTACAGAGGCGAGTTCAGCCAGCCATATGCAGAGCCACATGCTGTGAATTGCTGTTGGCTTCACTAAAAGAGGGTATAGTTCTAAGTACAGGTGGAAGGAAGGCACATAGTGCTCACTCGAACACATGGGAGCAGACTTCCATCTATGCAAACCTCCTCTTCTGCACTGTGCTTCAGGAGTAAAGGGTGAATCATTACCTTTACAGATTTATTCAATACTTTTACTTGTGTTGTTGCAATACTACTGCATATGCACTCATTCAAATTTATACATGCACCTACATCTGTAGAAAACCTCACACCAAATCTGCATCACTACTCAAAACAGTTCCCAGTTCTTTCCGTAAGTGCACTCCATGCAGATATAACCTCCCAATACACACTGTTCAACACAGGGAAATGCAAACTCCTGTGTGGACACACCTGCAAAGACCCATGCTTTGTGACTGGCTGCCAAAATTTCCCAGCTCATGCACTTGTGTCCATCAGCTCTTCAGATTATACTCACACATTCACACAAATGCACATGTACACACATACACTGTATGCACATCTATGTAAAACCATACACACAAACCTGTATGAACACCTGTATGAATGAACCCATGCAGACACACATGCAAGACAAAAGCATGTCACAAAGGCATAGACATGTGCAAGAACATATGCACACATATACACACACAGAAAACACATTTATATACAGATGCACTGGAAGGGATCCAGGCACTCTCACACACATACACAGATGCAAGCACACACGCACAAAACACGTGTGTGTGCACATACTTGCCCTCACATGCAGAATCACACAAGCACAATTACGCACACAGCAGCATACACACCACACCGTCTGCACACGTGCACCCGCACTCGACACAGCAGCACATGCAAGCGCGCACGCGCACCCAAAGACGCTCCCGCCCCCACGGAACCTCCNGGGCCCTCCTGACGGATGGACTCGCCTCGCGGGGCCCGGCACACGCGCAATGCCCCCTCACGCACAGAAATGCACCACCACCGCCCCCGCACACCTGGGACGATACCCCCGCACGCCCCCGCACCGCAGCCCGCGCCTGCCCACCC
>VWZD01004424.1:101591-113823 GCA_013396695.1 Sakesphorus luctuosus
CTCAGCCTGTGCGCACGGGGAACGGGGCTGTGCCCACTGTGCCCCCACCCCCGCCTTCCCCCCGCGGGCGCGTTGCCCGGCTTGTAATTAACGTCCCCGCGCAGAGCAATCAGCCTGCGCGGCCCCCGGGCCGCGCGGTGTGTGCCCGAGGGCGCGGGCGGGCCGAGGGTGCGGGCCCGTGCGGCGCTGGCACCCCCGGGCACCGCATGTACGTGGTTAATAACGAGGAGGCAATCGGAGTGGGCGAGCCCGGCCGCCCCAGCCCCCTCCGGGCGGCGGGATGGGGGGCACCCGCCACTCCGTTATCTCCCGAGCCGCTCTCCCAGGCAGAACTGATCCTCTTGAGGGAATGAGGGGGTGGAGGGAGAGTCTCAATTACGAATACTGTTTGGAGTTTATTGGAGAGGGCGTCTGAGCGTTGAGGTGCTCTCCCGTGGCTCCCGGTGGATGCTGTGAGGAGCCAGGATTGTGGTGGGTTTCAGCTGTACAGGGAGTTGGGGTAGTGGGGGGGTGGGGGGAAGGAAAAGACACGATCGAGAGTAGCTGAGACTTTGTGCCCCCGTTGGAGAGATGGTTGAGTCCTCGTCAAGGTTGCTGTGGTATCCCAGAAACACCATTCACTCCGAGCTGTGACCGCGCACCATCAACAGCAACAACTCCGCTGCGCCTGGCCGAGGAATAGGAATTAGAAGCTCTCAAGAATAATATGAAAGGGATCTGCAGAGGGGAAATCCGTGCAAAGGAATCGAAATTAGGAGACTTTTGGGAAAGGGGATGTACTAAATGTGGCCGGCTGGACTTCATCGTGGTGAAGAAAATGGAGATTAAAAGTGGATTTACATTTTGGAACCTCGTCTTTTTATTGATGGTTTCGTGTGTGAAAGGTAGGGTAGTATTTGAGGGGTATATATTTAGGGGTCCATTTTCGATCAGGGCGTTGCAAGCTCACGCCTTATACCAAGGTGTATTTCAAAATATCTTTATTTCTTGTTTTATATTTTTACTCTGGGTAGTTTGCAATAGAAATATATAAACCATCGCTAAAGCGGGGAGGAAAGAAGGAGTTGATTCAGAGCTCTCTTCGGAGATAGGAAATGTATTTGCTTGCCAGGGCTGGCATTCAATGCAGTGACTGAGCTGGGGCTCAATAAATATTCTTGCAGTATGCTCAAACGGAGACGTGAGTTGGTTCATATAGCTGCTAACTAGTGTATATTCAAACAAATCCCACCGGATGACTTTTTTAAGGTGACGATGATGATAGTGCGGGGTGGAGGGGGGATTACCTACAATTCTGGTTTTCGGTGGAGCAGCGGGCTCTTTGCGGGAATGCCTGTATCGATGCTCTTATTAGTTTAACCCGTTGCGTGGGGAAAGTTACGGAGAAACCCAGCGTACGCATAGCTGTCTCGCAGCCCGAAATGCGCTTCACGCTCGGCTGTCTGTACGCATTCAGGGCTCCCAGGCTGTCGGAAAGGTGCGTTGGCAATTCAGCCTTGAAGGCATGGTCTGTCGCTGAGTGCAAAGATCGACACCTTTTCTCTCCCCTCCTTTGGTCCCTTTTCCCCTGATGCATGTGAGAGATTCTGGATTTTTTTGCTCTCTTTTTTTTTTTTTTTTTTTTTGTGTAGAGTTTTTTTTTTGAGAAGGAGCTATCTTGCTTTCTTCTTGCTTCTATGTTCATGAAAGGAGAGCAAAAATCAAATGTCTAGTTAGCAGCATAAATATCTTCACTAAGTCTGTGCTTGCAGACAGTCAAAGGGAATGCTACACAGAGAGAAAAAAGAAATATGCGGCTTGAATAATGTGCACCTGCAGAATTACACAGGCATCTTTAAACAGTGGAGTGCCGATCCCATCACGCGTGCCTTCAGTAAAAGGATCTATTCTGCAACTCCCCATAGTCGTCTGCCTACCCGAAATAATCTCCCCTTGTTTGTAGCCAGTGATTAATATCCGATTAATCACCCTGTTATCCCCCTCATCCTCATCCCTCCTCCCCTCCACACTCATACACTCCCAGAATATTTAGTAGACGTTATCGATCCTCTCCGAGTTTTTAGACTTGGTTATCGCCTACAGAGATTGCCTGCACGGGTGGGAAGGAGATGTTTTTGGGGGGTGGCATTCAAAGGCGTGCCTTCCCGAACTGACTCTGGCTTGGATGAAACAGTTTATTGTAGAGCTTTGCAGCTGCTTGTCCCTCTATTTGCACTGCGTGGAAAAGACACTTCGCGTTTCACGGGGCGAGGGTGGGTATCGAGGGCTTTTACCTCATCCCACGTTCTCCTGACGCGAGGTATCCAAGGTGAAGGGGGCTTACTGGCGACGTTTATGCACATTTTAATTACAGGCATATTCTCTCTGTTTGCATCTATTCAAGGTGCCGCTCCCGGCGCTCTTCCCCGGTCTGGAGATGCTTTGCCATGAGCACAGACACGCGGCTTTGGTGGCATTTCTTTTCCCTGGTTCAGCCTCCTGCCATTAGCGCGTTCTCGGTGCCGGGTGCCAGGGTTCGCCAGCCGCGGGCTGGCCGCCGGCCCGGCTCGCCGTGCGCTACGCGGCGCCCCGCGGGCGCGGTGCGGGGGCGAGCGGGGGCTCCGGCGCCGCTCCGAGGAGGCTGCTTTGTGAGAGCGAGTCGCGGGGCGGCAGCATCCGACCGAGGGACGGGCTGCGGCGGCCGCGGGAGCCGAGCGGCGTTCCCAGCACCTGTTGAGAGCCACCTCGCTTTGCCCTTGCGGGTGGAGGAAGGAAAAAACGCTGGGCACTGAGTGCAAAAGCTGGGATGGAGCACCAGAAGCAGCCCAAGAAAAAGAGCTGGGCTTTGCAGAACTGGCTCTTCCTCACCATTGTCAAGGCCTAAGCTTCCAAGTGCTGACCAGGGCAGTTTCCATAGACTTCCTTCGGACAGGGGTGGTTCTCTCTGAAACTGCAGACCCAGTAGGTCAGATTTTACATCCAAGATGCAGGTTGCTTTAGGCAGCCAAGCTCCACAGAGCTGGCTTAGACTCGCTGCAGCACTCTGCATCTATTCTGGGCATTGATATTTAGTTCTCTCCCCACTCCCATGAATGAAAGCATTTTACTTTGATTTATGTTCCCTTTGTGTCAGCATACACTTGTGCCCCCAGAAAGCAGAAGCATACAATGAGTATACCTTCCCATTTAAAACATTCCTGATGTTGAGAGCAAGATGACTCCCTACGTCTGCTCTACCATTGCCTGGCAAGGCCTTTTTACTACACCCCACCTCCACAAGCTCTAGCCCTACCCTTCCTTGCTTAAACACTGTAAGTAGTCCAGCACCACATCATAACACCCAAACTGTTGCTGACATTCCTGTCATCCAGACCACTGCCACAGTTTTGCTTGATATCTGCCTCTCAGGCCCTTCCTGCTTTTGTCATTGTCCTGTCACCATTTCTCCAGTCTCGAACCACAGCTCTCCTGCTGTTATAGGTGTCAAACTATCCCAGGATGCTTAAAGAATCATGCCCATATCTAATTAATTAAACACTCCTTGGATATATTAATAGAAACAAATGAACAAAGAATTGTTCACATTTATCTATAAATTTGTGCCTTTTCGGAACCTTGCAACACTACTTGGAAGGGGTTAGAAAAGGGAGAAGAAAGCAGGAGAGGATGGAGGGAAGAAAATTGTCAGAATCTCTGAGAAAGGGGTGATATGAAGAGCTAAAATTGAGAGGAATTGTACCTTCTTCAGTGAAAACCTTGCTTACACAATATTCCATTATGCCATGGAACAATCTCCAACAGAATCTTCCTTGAACAGACACGGAGTAAAAAAAGCAAAGAAATGTCACCATCGAAAATTGAGAGAAGGCACAGAAGGTATTAAAACAAACAAATCCACAACACAGCCCTTAAAAAAGGCCAAGCAGAGTGATTCCTGGCAAGCTAGAGGGGTGATGAATCCTGTGCTCTTTTGATTAGATGTGCGAGACACCCAAGAAGGCTCCCTTCTCCCTCAGCCCCCACCATGGGAGAAATGAGAAGCACCATTGAGGCACAGGAGATACAAACCAAGTTTGGAGGAGTAGGCATTGGAAACCTCCACTGTCAGCTCCCTTACTGAAAGAGGAGGAGAGGGCATAAAAGAGGGGGAAAAAATAAAGCAGCATCAGTGAGCTTTGCCTTCTGGGATTTAGAAGAGAAATCACTGATACTTGCACCCTTTTGGTTTGGCACCTCCCTCCACCAAAATAAAAAAAAAATGCTTGCAATCTGTTAGTGGAAGCAAATCACAGAAAAAAAATACGCAAAATGACTACAAAACTCTTCCGTCTCCTCTGTTTATCTGTGGCTCCAAGACAGAGCACCAAGGTCGACTCTTTTGTCTGCCTGGCTAAAATGAAGCTTTGCCGCTGCTGTTGTTCCTCTGTTCCCTTCTTGCAGCTGTGACAGGCAGAACAAGAGCAGCTTCCAAAATGAAAGGGACACGAAACACTGAGGTTTTAAACGGCTCATTGACAGAAGAAGTGATGAGAAAAAGGAAAGTATTTACATTTCCAGTGATGGGTACCTGGCATGTGGGAATATTTAGCAGGGACAAAGCGTCTCCTGCTTCTTACAGCCTTCTCTGCAGTCTCCTCTCCCTTCTCCCCCATTTCCACCTCAATGCTGCTCCCTTCATTCTCCGCCGGCCCCTCCCCATCGCTTCCTTCCCAGTCACTTGACTTGTGTTACTGGTTATGGGTATGGGCTAACTGGCGGATGGCTTTCCTCAGTGGGGCACGGTTGGGCGCAGCGAGGTGCTGGGTCTGTCCCCGAAGTGGGAACGGTCGCGAGAGTAACAGCAGGTTCAGGTTTCCTCATTTTCAGATGGTCGATGGCGCTGCTGCATCTTTGTGTGCGCGTGTGTGTGTGTTTTCTGTTTGTGTGTATGTACGCGTGCAGGGGGCAGGGACACACTGACTGGAGAAGGGACAACGTCGTCCTTGCTTTCCAACTCCTCCACACGCTCACCTCCTCCACAGTGTCTCTCTGCCATAAACCCTCGCAGATGACATAGGGGGCTGCGCACAGCAACTCACAGTTTTTCAAGCTACGCAATTCTTCAGGGTTGCAGGCAAAGTTACCTCTCTCACCCCCGCCTTTGTCACAGCTAAAACAAGGCTCCGCTGTGCCCCCGCTTAGCTCTGGGCTCCTTCTTCTCCCCTAATGAAGGGCAACAGTGAAGAAGCACACTGCCCCTCTCAGCAGCATCAGCAGGGACGTCTTCTCCCTCTCCTGCCCAGTGCCATTAGGGACGCGCAAAAGGCACAGGGGAATCTCACCTTCGGTCTCCGCATTTTCACTGCGAGAGGCAGTAGTCGCAAGGCGGAGCCGGCACGGAGCGGCGGCCGCCCGCCGGGAACCTCCACCCGCGCCCGGCATTGGCACCGGGCTCCGCAGCCGCCTGAGGCGGCCGCAAATCCAGAGAGCCCTCCTTAATATAGTCTTCCGTCTTTTGGCTTTGCTTTCTTTATCTCGGTGACTCCTGTTGGCAAGTTTGAGGCAGCATTAGGGTAGTTGGTTGGTTAGTTTGGTTGGCTGACACACAGAAATAGCCCCTCACTCTCTGAGCACAGCCAGCCCGCTCGCCGACGAGCGGGTGGGGGCTCCATGCAGCCACACAAGCTGAAGAGGGACAGGTTGTAGCTTCAACTCTTTTATCAACATCTCCATTAGCAAGCACCAGCTCAGGAGACCTAAAGCATTCCGTGGATGTGCTTTCAAATCCCTTCGTTTCCAAGACTCTGGTGCAAAAACCAATAGGAACTTGCAGTCTACATGTGCGGTTTTTTGCTTGTTTGTTTGTATATAGGGGTTGGCTGGTTTTGAGCAACAAGTCAAGCAGGATCAATTGTCCATCTAACTTAGTGCCCCCTTTATCTCCAGCCATAACTAGCAGCAGCAGTCTAGTGAAAGATGTGGGAATTATAGCAAGTAGAGTGACTAGCACATCCTGGATCTCAGCAGCCAGCAGCTTTGGGTCTCTCCCAAGCTAGAGGCTGTTTTTGAAATATCACAATTTAAGAGGTATGGACTTGCCCGTGCTCCACTCATTTGTCTGTTCTCTCTCATTCTGCTGCCCTGCCCTGCCCTGCCCTGCCCTCCCCTCCCCTTCTTACCTCTCCCCTCCCCTCCTCTCCCCTTGCATTCTTATATATCCTCCATTCTTTACACTCTGCATCTGGCTGAAAGCACTGAGTAATATGAACACTTGCAATAAAATTGGTTTTATTATATCCAGTGTTGTGCTGAGAAGGTCAATCCCAAAAGTTGAGATTTGAAACCACTGAATGCACATGTTTCTAGTAACAAGAAAGAAAAACACATACTTGTTCAGAGAAATTTGAAAAAGTTTTGAAATATGCTACGGGGATGGCTCAACTTGCATGATTGTAACATCTTTTCAGGGAAGATGTTATGAAGAGTTAGCATAGCCTTGTATCCCTCCTTTTTTAAAAACAAGTGTGTTGGATACTGATATTCAGAGGTATTGAACATTTACAACTTCAGCTGGCTCCAGTAACAAGTTAGCACCCTTGAAGCAAGGCCAAGTGATTTCATCATTATGATGCTGAGACAGACATAAGGAAAACATCTATAAAACAAAATTGTATATGAAATGTTAATTTACGGAATCTGATAAATTGGAATGGTAGGAATAAGAACGCCTTTACGATCAGCTGTAGAATTTGTTTGTTGTTTTTCCTTTTCCACTAATGGGAAACTTCAATTCTAATTCAGTGGGGTTGTGACATCTCAAGTTCAGCTTCTTGCTGATGAGTATCTTTCAGTTTGTATTTCTAAACATAATGAAGGTTAAAAGGATAGAACAAAGCATTTGTGAGAAATTAGCTTACTAGTTACTCCAAAGCAATTTCCCAGAAAAGAGCAGTCAGAGTACAGACAATTTGGTCTAAGTTGTTGTTTTTTCCTTAGACTCCTATAATTTTAAGACAGCACTTACAGCATGAGGTATTTGAAGAAGCAATATTTAAGTAGCAAACCAGAGAAGCATCTAATAAGAGGAATTCCTACAAGGCTATAAACCTTACCTTGTTCTTTTGTTTATATAATTTCCATGCTAAGGTTTATTGCAAAATTCCAGAACTCTTACGAGCTTTAGACAACGTGCCTTTAAAACAACTTCACAGAAGAATGTTTCTTTCTCAATTAAATCTTGCTGTTATCTTAGATTCAAGGGACAATATTTGGCAATTTTCTTGAACCTAAGTAGAAGGGTGTGTGATACATAATGCACAGGTTTTCACTTGCCTTTTTAAGGAAAAAAACCCCAACAACTAGTAGTATTAGGAAATATTGAAGGCCTTCTTCCCAATATCCAGCTTTTCTTCTGGGAAATGCAATAGACAAGGATATTGTACTGTAAGGAATATTATGTAAATAAACATGTACATACACAGACACACCATTTACATTTGCACATGTTTACATTTAAGTGTTTACCTTTCTTGGGCAGATTTGTATTCATGGTTGCACTGCTTTATTCTCACAGATCCTGTGAGATTTAATATGGCCTCGTAATTCCAGCATTACAAATGCTGAGTACTGTTGTAAATGTCAAAGAAGGAAATGGTGGAAGTACATCATGTCCTTCCCACCATCTGAAATCTTAATTGGGTAAGTTTATAGATTTAGGAACAGTGTTACTCACAGAGAGTGAGCTCCATAGTACTGGGAAATAGCATACAAGGGATTCCACCAGGGCTGGCCCTGTCATGGAACTGTGTCATTGAACAACAAGATGGAATGCAGCCAGCACAGACATAGACAGACGGTCTGCCCATTTTCCCCTGGATTCCACAAAATGCATCATAGTGTCATGTATCATATTTGTATTGTATCATAGAAATAAGGAAAATAACTGTGAGCAACTTAACCACAGAAGCATTCATGGGGTGATGAGTTCTCACCTCCTGAGGCCTGTAATTAACACAGATTATCTTTGCAATAGAACTGAAGGAATCTGGAGGCTTCAGGCAGAAATGACTGAGTGATTACTTGGATTTATATAGATGTTGAATTACTATTTCTGACTTTGAATTCCATTTTGTCTATTCCCCATATTTACATATCTTATTAACTTTATGTCTTTATGCATGTAAATGGGTTTCATTCTCATGGAAGTGTATATGCATATGTGTGTACACATGTATATATAATATGCACATGTAGAAATTATATCCATCTATTTGGTTATGTTATGAAGGAATTCAACAGAAAGCATTGTTAATTTACGAAGGTGCATGTAACAACTTGAAACTTGTGTGCTTCCTGAATTATCCATATTGTGTATTCCCAATCTCAGAAGGAAGTTCTACTATTATACATAGCTGATTTCAATGATAGTAGTGATAACTATGAGGAAATGTAAGGAAGAAAGTTGGATGAAAAGAAAAAAACATGAGTTACTAAAATCTGTAATTAAAAACGGATCATAGCACGTTAAGAACTAACTGAAATATTTATTCCTACTGATTTAGGGATTTTTTTTTTACCAAATATAGTTTCTATAAAACCATTCTTAGTAAATTGAAAACCTCTGAACACCTTTCAAATACAGGAAAAAAAAAAAGAACATTTTGGTGCTATTTTCAGGCCTATTTTAATACTAGTATTATCATTTAAAGAGCTGACATATGATATCTCAGAGGTGGCTGTATTTCAGTGGCAGTTAAAATGAGTGCTCTGCAATCATTATCTTCTTATAGAAGTGTTACCAAACTCAGCGAGGGTATACCTGCGAGTGTGGTTTGGAGTCCTTAGCAAAAACGAGCCACACAAATGCAAAGCACAGACATCCTTGTTTTAATGTAGTGCTGAGATGGAACTACTTGAATTGCAAGACTTTTCCTCCACTGTGTAATCTGACCCAGAACAAAAACGTCACAGTCCACTATAGTTAGCTTTCTTGATTGCTGTGCAGTTTCATTTAGGAACTGAAGCTCCATCTAATTAAAACTATTCTTTCAAAGGTGTATACTAAATGTTGGACTTTTGCTTGTGTTTATCAGCTTTGATCCAAAGTTGAATAGAAGTTATAAACAGGATAAAAAAAGAGCTTCTAAACTGCCTGTAGCTTGAGCCCATGGAAAGCAAAAGGAGAGACCAGAATAGGACCTGTGAGACCAATTTCTTCTGTTTCTTTTCATTCTGAGTTTTGAATTACAGTTTTCTGTACATATATTTCATTTGACTCAACTATTAATTATAACAGAAGCCATATATTTCGCAGTATATTAGGAATTTTCCTTAGAAATGCTTTTTGGAAAACTTTCACTGCATTATAAACCTAAAGATTACAAAAGTAAATTGTTTATAATTCAGGGAAAATAAATTTTATGTGTGGATACAGTCAGAAAATGCTCTCTCCACATTTTGTTGACAGTCATGTCAACACTCCTGAGAATCAGTCCACTGGATTCAGTGTAATGGTAGTATGCCAATACAATGACAGCTGTAGTTCTTACAACCACAGAATACTCATTCTTTTGTCAGGACGTATGCTGAATTACAGCAATTTTATAACCTGTTTTCAAGATTCCATCTTAATTTTTTTGTTTTCCAGTAAAACATTCTGGAATTTGCAGAGGGCTGCTAATAGCTGCAGAAGAACTAGGAGGAACTGATAAAAGAGATTTCAGTTTAGAATGCTTCAAAGTTAATTATTAATGCAATTTGGTTTTACTTCTGTTAGGTTATCATATATTCCCATATTAGTTACATTGGAAAATGCTGAATTAGCTGGAAAAACCAAAGCACAAAACCAGGGTAGTTTCCACATGAATTTTATTTTATTTATTTTCTAACCCATTCTTAGTTTTTGCCACTGTTGTCTTAGTTTAAACACATTAATATACTGAGTCAAAATCACAGGAGCTAAAATACAGAGTAAAACAAGGGTCCAGAGTAAAACCTGGTTAATCAAAAGTGGAGGAAAGAAAAGAATAGGGCTTTTCACAGTGACATAATCAGTCAGTTAGCTTTCTGGTAATAGATGCTTTTTTTGTTGCATCTCTGGGTGCATGCAGGAACACAGACATGCCAGCACTTCTGGTAGCAGGCATCTGTAACTGTGTGCTCTATCAATAAGAAACTCTGCTTAATTCATGGCTATGCCTATCTTGTGTGATTTCCCTTGAGTACCATCAATGTAACTGACCCTTCAATCGTATGACTTCTACTGACTTTAACAATGCTTGTTTCATAGAACCACAGAATTGGTTAGGTTGGAAAAGACCTGGAAGATCATCAAGTCCGACAGTTAACTCAGCACTGCCAAGTGTTGAGTTGACTGCCAGGCATGGCATGGTAGTTTTAATGACCACAAGAGAAGAAATGGGTGTAATTCGTCATTCATAAAAAAAAGATATTTTCTCAAAAATCTTTTCCTCGATGCAGTGCTCACAAAAGCACTTCTATGATTAGAGAATTTTTATCAGTATGATATAGAGAAGTAACATGGTACCTTCTCAGGTGAATGTTTTAGCAATGCTTAGACAACAATTCTTTCCTCTTCAAACTGTTACAAAAATGGCTAAAACTTTTAGAGCTTTCAAATTATTTACTAAATCCTTTCACATGAAACTGATAAAAAATTTCCTTTTCAATTGTACCCTTCAATGAAGAGTCCTGGAACTGAGAAAAAAAAAAAATCAACACTTTCTTTTTGAAGGGCTTGAAAAATGTTCTCCTACAGCAGAAGTAGGAGAACTGACTATTCAGTCCTCAGTTTCTTGGTGTCACCTTCAACTTAAAAACAAATGAGGACATCATTACCTATTTCTTTCCACATTACTATTCAGCGTATCTACCACTTTATTTCATAATTCTTCTCAATAGCTGCTCATTTCTGCAAGCTCTTTTGAAATTTCCTTCACACAATTGTCATAGTTATTAACTTCAGAGACTTTGGTAATATCATCTCTTTACCCTTTATTTCCATCTTGGCAACTACTTCCTGGGAAAATAAAATACCTCTGACATTTGGGACAGTATTTCTTTAGAGGTTTTCATGTATTTTGTTTAATGAAATTTCATATATCTTAAATGCAAACATATTCCCCTTATAGCAATTAATAAATATATTTTAAGAATCTGAATGTGGCCACTGCCTCAGTGGCCCAATTTTCTCCCTAAGTACTTGACCATTCTTAAGAAACTTTAATTTTCAAGCCATTTCAATGGAAAGAAAAATAGTCTAGATATTAGACAGGTCATAGCATTTATTTGATTTTTATAGAGGATACAGGTTGCACGGAACCTCCAATGTCTCTCATGCAGGGATAATAATTTTCCCCTGACAAATAGTTGGGCTGTATTTTATCGGCATTTTTATTGTCAGCAGTGGAAAGTTACACCAATCAACCATGTAAGACACAGTCATTTTTTAAAACGTCCTGACAAACTTACGCTTCTCCAAGCTATTTATCTGAAACATCAATGAGCAACAGAACCAGTGTTTAAAATAAAACAAGTTCAGTGACGTTGCTGACTCCTGCATGCCTACCTCCATAATTTTCCTAAGGATATGCTTTCAAAATCTCTAAATCTCTCTAGTACTACAATTGCAGGCCATTGAAATTTGTATGAGTTTCTACACTTTTTTTCAGCTAGTTTTAAATTAAGCTACCCCTGAAAAGCCACCATTCTGCTAAGCTCTATCTATATATTTTTACTACACACAAATTCTAGCTCATCAGCTAGCTCCTGTAATTTTTCCCAATTTATCCAGCCTCCTCTGCACTTCTGGGCTCCCTTCCCAAATTCTCTTCCCACTCCACAAGTACCATTGGAGAAGTCCCAAAAACATAAAGCCTGCAGTAAAATATAGAAAGTTCTCTTCAGTTTCCATGTAATTTGTAAAGTCCTTTTTTTGGCCCAAAGTAATAACCATGTGAGGGTAATATACTAGGAAATGAAATAACCACCCAACTTTACAGTCATAGAATAGACTCTACTTTTTCAGAAGGTTCTTTAGATTTTATATCATCTGCACCAAATCAAGATTGGAAGAGTGGTGTTTCAGTTGTATTTCTTTTCATTCTTCAGTGTATTGTGTCTGTCTACCTGATTATTTTTTGGTAACCAAAATAATGACCACTCACCCCAAAGAAAAAAAACTTCAAAACACGATTGAAAAAATTCCAAACCTAATAGCAACGTAAAGGTGATATCCTTACATGTGTATAAATAC
>VWZD01004424.1:125926-161181 GCA_013396695.1 Sakesphorus luctuosus
GAACTGAATTGTTTTAGTCACATCCCAAAAGTGGGTTTCTTTATTTTAGGATAACAGCCTTACTTTCAAATACTGACAACGCAACAATGACATAAAGATACTGTTATGGAAAATCCTGGTCCAAAGTCCACTAAGATAATATAAAGTGATAGTAAAATACTAACACAGTGTACGTGACACAGATCTGGTAGAAAGAAAAAAAGAAGAGGAAAAATGTTGCCAGAACAAATTCTAAGGACAACTCATCCAGAGCAGATTGGTTAGACATAATCTGTCATGTTGTGAGGGTAACTATTACTCTTTTTTACTCTATTGTGCATTATACTTTGNCTAGAGCTAAAACATGTCAGACTAATGTGTGAATTCAGGTAAATTGATAGAAAGTGCAGTGGATCTAGAACAACGAGCAGACCAGATCATTTAACATAAGATCTTCATTGCAAGTTTGGTTGCTTTTTGGTTTTTCAGTTGCTAAAGTTCTTTCAACTCCTTTCAAGTTCAGTTCAAACCTTTTTTTCAATGCCCTTAATCTTATTTGTCGCAGTCTTTAAACCACCTTTAATTCTGCAGTGTCATCTCTGTTACAGGCTGGGCACTACTGCATGCAGTTTTCCAGATACCACGGCACCATTAATATTATGAAGTGACATTTCTTAATAATCTGTCTTACATATTAATACACAATTCCATGCTTTAATATCTAGCAGTGCCATAATCTTTAATGTGTGTTTCCTTATACCAATGTCATGAAGGAATCCTGTTGCCTATTACCTTGCTTGCAGATAGAAAATCTTTCTACAAGTCAGTTATGGGCCAGATTTTTTCAGGGTATTTAGGTACCTAATGATCCAGGCAAGTTTCTAGTGAAACTGACAGAAGCCTAAATGTCTAAGTCCCATTATTTCAGTAGGTATTAGGTACTACATTTTTCAAAGTCATACTGTNAAAAAAAGAATGGCCAACTCAGGAAAAACAAACATATAAAAAAAAAAAAAAAAAGGGCAGAGATACTCTGAAATTAAACACATACAGATACTGAATTTTGTTATAAAATACCTTTTGTACTTCAAAATATCTGACAGATAACACATCAGAAAAAAAGGAGAAAAGGAAAATAANACAATTCCATGCTTTAATATCTAGCAGTGCCATAATCTTTAATGTGTGTTTCCTTATACCAATGTCATGAAGGAATCCTGTTGCCTATTACCTTGCTTGCAGATAGAAAATCTTTCTACAAGTCAGTTATGGGCCAGATTTTTTCAGGGTATTTAGGTACCTAATGATCCAGGCAAGTTTCTAGTGGAACTGACAGAAGCCTAAATGTCTAAGTCCCATTATTTCAGTAGGTATTAGGTACTACATTTTTCAAAGTCATACTGTGGCATATCTGGAAAATACCTTTTAAAAATATAAAAGAATTTTTTAAAAGTCCCAAGTGACTTCCAAAAGTTACAGAAATTTTTGGTCAAGCAGAAGGCTGAAACCATGTGTCCTGATTCCAGGATGCCTCTGTTAACATTGATCAATGGTAAATCTTCTCCTTTTCTTTGAGTAAATGTAAAATACTACCCATGTTTTCTTACATATCTTACTAGGTACAAAGGAATAATTTCCAAGAGATTTTTTATATTATTGTTAACTGCTACTTTTTTTTACTAATAAGATGTTAGGCTTTATGCCAGTTTTCTGTACTGCTCTGCCTTCCATATAAAATAATCAGACTACTGCAATAATTTATAAAATGGAAGTAACACAAGTCTTTAATTTTTGTGTCTTACTTTTTCTGACAAACTTTAAAAACCTCCCCTCTTCTATGTGAAATATTAAGAGGAGCTAGTTACCTCTGACATGGATGTACATACAGTCAGAGCCATTAGAAAATGATATACATAGAATAAATGCATATGAGAATCATTAATATTGCCTAAAATACACAAATAACTGTACTTCCACAACATATGGTAAATGAGACTGGTAAAAAAGGAATCCATGAAGGGTTTTTAACGTACTCTAGGAATGGTTCCTTTGCTACTGTTTCTCCAACCCTAGTACATGTCAGGCAGCATCTCATTGTTTCCTTGTCCTCCGTAGTCTGGACACTGCTGTGCTCTGTAGTCTGCTTACACTTGCAACCTGCATTCTCTTTAGACTTCAGTGTTCTCAAATTGAAATCAGTGTCTTTCCTGTCTCTGTGAGTGTGTAGCACAACATGCACCTTGCATATGTACATATTTCAGAAATACCATCAGATAACTATTGTGGAAACTGTATTCAGTGGGTCTAATTATCAACCGCTTGTTGCTTTCAAAAACCACAGTTGCTATAAATGAAGCTAAATCATAATTTTGCATTTCCAATGGCAATAGGAATTTATGTCCATTTTCAAGGACATTAATGGCAAAAGGACATTCACAGAGATGCAGAATCAAACCGCATCTCTGTGGAATTCTTGGCATGTAAATAAACTGGACTTCAAAAGTTTCTAATCTCTTAAGCGTATTTCAATAGACTGGCTAATGTTTAATCAAAATGAATGCAACAATAACATAATTATCATCAAAGTTAGTTTGGTTTTTGTTGGGATATTTTTTATATTAAAGTCCAAAATGAAAAGTATTTTGCCTGAATGCCACAAACAACTTCATACTTTAACTGGAAACTGTTCATATAAAATCAGTTGTCAATCTGCAATGAAGAAAAATGTGATGGTTTCTTGAGAGATTTCTTTTCCTAGCATGAAATAATGAACAGCAAATGCTCACATTACAGATTAGATACTTGGTAAAATCTGTAAATATTCTGATCTTTTTTAAAATATGCATTGTGAAAGTTTGTATTCTTGTCTATATTCCACTTAATGGAAGGCGAACACATGTCTTTGCTAAACATAAAGTTAATTTTGACATCTCTACACTAAACTCACTTGCCTGGATTGCAGAAAAATACAACTAGCTATACAATATGCTGAAACATGCAGACATCTCAGAAAATAAAAAAAATGGGCCAAACTTTCTTGCCCCCATGGTATCCTTTCTGATATGTATGTAAATAGACCAACCAAACATCCAGTATGGAATGATCATTGTTATAATAAACAACATACTAAAATATTTATTATTAATATGTTTCTCCACTACATTTCTATTGTTTAGTCATGAATATGTCTGTAAGAGACTGGTTTTTAGCTCTATCCTTTAATTGTTCTTATCATAATTTTGCAGTGATAAAAGGGATTGAAAGGCTGTAGAAAATCAGACCAGATGCAAAGTAATGGAGACAGGCTTTGTTATTTGTCTTGCACTTTCACATTTCAGTGTTTCAGGTGTGTGTAAATATTCTGTCCTGATTGTATTTGCTATATCCATTAAAAGTTCAAATCAATATAAACTTTAAATTATCTTTTTTTTCTTTTTTTTTGAAGTTTGGAGGGTTTTGTTGATGTTTGCTATAGTTGTATTGGCCAATAGCTATTCTAAGACTCAAGGCAGGGAATTCCATGGTGAGGAATAGCCATCTTTTGATTTGATGTATAACTCAAAAGGAACAGAAAGAATAATTATTTAAGTGGCTGCACCAAGGTTATTTTATGGCTGGTATTCTTGATCTTCCCATCTGTCCAAATGTTTGGGTGTTTGGTTTTTTTTTTTGTTTGTTTGTTTGGTTGGGTTTTTTTTGTTTGGTTGTTTTTTTTTTCTCTTTTCTACTTTTTGCCAGAAAACAATAGAATAAGTACAGTTGGGGCACTAGACAATGTCCAAGAAGCATAGTCTAATTTTTAGGGAAATCTAGAAGACAACTGAATTCCCTCAAGAAGTGACAATTTTTGAACCATGAAGGATACTCTAACTATAACATTCATTACAGTGCTTCTCCTTATTTCTTTTTCTTCTGGGAGGTTTTCAAGAACTGAAAGAGGAACAGAGTGTGACATTTAATTGATGTATGTTGAGTTGCGACCCTCATAGCATTTTACAGAATTCACAGAATCATCAGATTTGGAAGAAACCTTTAGTATTATCTAGTTCATCAATCCTGCACTGCCATACTCACCTCTAAACCATATCCACAACTGCTACATCCAGATGTCTCTTGAACACTTTCAATGATGGTGCATCACATCCCAGGGCAACATACTCCAGTGCCTAACCACTCATTAAGTGATTTTTTATTTTTCTAGTAGCTCATCTGAACATCCCCTGGTACAACCTAAGGCCCTTTCCTCTCATCCTTTCATTAGAGATGTAGCAGAAGAGACCAAACCCTCATCTCAGCCTCACCGCAACTTCTTTTCTGGTAGTTGTACAGAGCAAAGAGGTCTCCCCTGAGTCTCCTATTCTTCAGGCACAACAATCCCAGTTCCCTCAGCTGCTCCTCACAAGATACGTTTTATAGACCCCTCACCATCTTAATTTCCCTTCTGTGAACACAAAACATTAGGATGAAACAGAGACCTAGTCTTTTAGATGTATTTGAGAATGCTTCCTAGATGTTCTGAAGACATGAGAAAAAGGATGGTCTTGATCCTGACTAAGTCCAGGCTAAGTATCACATAACTTCTCGGTGCCTCAACACCATCATACTGAAACACAGCAAGACATGATCAGAGTGGGTTTTAGGCACCAAAGAAGCTTTTATGTAGGATATTGAGTACAACTATGTGCATTTTCTTCCCCGAATAAGACATCAGTCTTATCAGAAAAAGGAGATTTCAGGATTATAATTTCCATAGAGATAAAATGTAGGTATCAAAACTTCACTTTATCCAACAGTAAGCAATGCACTGAAACACAAGGTAGAGACTGAGGGGAGACCTAACTGCAGTTTACAACTTCTGCGTGAAGGGGAAGAGGAGGGGCAGACACTGATCTCCTCTCTATGGTTAAAAGTGACAGGACCGAAGGGTATGGCCTGGAGTTGTGTCAGAGGAGGTTTAGGTGGGATATTAGAAAAAGGTCTTTCACTCAGAGAGTGGTTGGGCACTGGAACAGGCTCCTCAGGACACTGGTCACAGCACCAAGCCTGGCAGAGTTCAAGAAATGTTTGGACAATACTTTCTGGCACATGGGGTGATTCTTAAGGATGGTCCTATGCAGGGCCAGGAGTTGGACGTGGTGATCCTTATGGGTCCATTCCAACTCTGCATATTCTATAATTCTTTAATTATGTATTCTTACCACTTTAAGTCCACATATGCAAAAGAAACCAGCACAAAACACATTGTACAGAGACAAGCACGCTAAAGTTTCAATACAGCAGTGTACCCTCCTCATGACAGACTTAACTAACAACAGAAAACTACTAACTAGAAACACAACCACCTAAAACACAAATCTAGAACACCCCTTGCTAACACAGAGCACCAAAATGACCTGCACATCACCTTCTCTATAACACGAAGCAAAAGAAAGAGTATAGGCGTTTCCCATTAACACACATGTTGAAAAAGAACTACACACCTTAAAAGAACACAACTAATATAAAGTAAGATATGTACCTAGTAAGTTACAAGGTGTAAGGTAAGTTATTTGTTTTAAAGTAGTACACAGTTAGTAAATAAGATGCCTTTAGAGTAAAGATATATTCCAGTGAACTTAGCATCAAATTAGCTGTGAGGTAAAATGGAAAGCATATTATAAAAATATAAGCTACTGTATAAAATAAAACAGGTATAGTATAAGATATAAGATAGATTGTATAAAGTAATGTGTTGTAAGAGAGTAAAGTATGAGATATAAAATATAAAGTACAGAGAGCACATGTTTCTCACCTCTACATTGTCCAAACAGGTGGGCGGAGACAGAGCTGCTGCTTTCAGTTACCTCCACAGAGACGATGGCATTTATCCCATTTTACTAATGTCCAATCTCTTCTTGTACCCTTTTTCATTAGGTAGGTTGATTATTTACAGTCAATAATAGTTTTTATTTTGGGGGTGATAGACAGATGACTTAAGCCTGAGAGCTGGCTCCTTTTGTCTCCATGGGGTGTAGCAAAGAAGGGCAATGTCATTTCTGTAACACTCCATTCTTCGGTAGTCCTATCAATATGACTTGAGCACTTTCAAGAAGCCACTGGAGTCTTTTTGGGTTCCTGGGAGCACCCCTCCAGGGGCTGAGGTTTTCCCCTTAAACCATCAAGCGGTTATCAGGGCTATCACCCCACAAGATGTCCAATCCACCACTTCCTAACATTGTCCTGTCTTGCGGTGTTATTTATATGACATTTTCTGATTTACATAAATAATTTTACTTGGCAATTTCAAAAATATTAAGCAGAAACAAAACAAAACAACAAACTCAGCAGTGTTATGAGTGTTACTGATTTAGACCAGGTGTTTGGAGCTCCATGCAAGTATTTTTCAGAGTATCTAGTCTTCTTTTTGACTAAAGGAAACCAGGTTTTAAGTTTACTTTGTACAATATATTTTTTTTTTAGTGGCCAAGCAGACTTTGAGGGTTTCACATTTAAGATGCTTAAATCTTCATAGGTACTTTGACTCCAATTCCTGTTACTTCAGTGGCTCTCCAAGTAATTTATTTAATCCCCAACTTAATGCAACATTTCTGTATGCCCAATGCTATCTAAAAATCCTGTAGGTGAAAGGAGTATTTGGATGACATCTACATTTATACAGTAGACAAAAAAATTATGGACATGTGATTTGCTCTGTATCCCTATTTATGGATCCATCACTATGTGTTTGAGAGATCTGTGGGTGGGAGAACTGGAAAACCTTTTATTAAGGCTTTTTACTAAGTCAAAATAGCATGTAGTAAAGATACATCTTAGTTAGTTTAAGGAATTGTACTTTTTTCAGCTTGCCAGATGGGTATTTAAAAAAGTCTGTGGACCTTGTTTTCATGTGAATGTCTATCCCTTCCTTCCCTCTGGTTTTGTAAATTCCCAAAATACGAATGCATCAGAAGTCATTCACTGGCTATGCATGAAACGGCTATGTGCGAAAACACAGTAACTGCTCTGTTTCTCATAGCTGAGTTCAAGCCAATGCAACTCTTTGTGCTATGAGGGATTAAACCTTCTCTATTTTGTGCTACAACGTCTGCAGAAAAACTTGGCATGCACTTGGAGCTTGTTTGTCATCTATATTGCAGGGAGAGAAAACTGCTTTCATTTACTGTACACGGCTGCTGAAACTAAACCAGATAGACCTTGGTTTTGGTGTGTTTGCTGTTTGGTGGTTTGTTTGTTTGTTTTTAAGAAGAATTGTTCACAACAATAATGCTAAAATAATATTTCAGTATTCAAGAAAGCAAATACAGTTACTGCTCTATTGTCAGTGCATTTTGATAATGGGAAGTCTGTTTCTCATATCTTTAGTCCGTTGCTCTTGGCAGCCATCTGACATTATTTATCCTGCATTTTATAATTCATTCTCATAAAGCTAACAACTTAAAAAATCTTTCTTTGTGGGTCTAAACTGTATGAGATGAATTCAGCATGTGAATTCTGAATTGCATCATATATAAAACATTTTCTTTACTAGCTACATGTAGATTTTCTTCATGTTTAAAACTTCTAATACATATTGTATAATAAATGCCTAAACCTTTATGTAAAATTCAATAATTCATTTCTTCAGCTTTACTTTTACTGAGAAAAATGTTTTGTAAGCACAGAAAGTTCCTTTTCATTCTCTAAAGGTATATCATAGGGACCAAATAATATTTGCTAAGGATTCTATGATTATGATCCAAAATAATAGGGAAAATAATGAAATATCTGTACTTTATGCAGCATAATACCTATCTGTATGTTCTTACTTGTATGTCTGATCCTGCACACACAAGTTTAATTTAATTTACAGTGAAATAATCTTATTAACTCCTTGCTGTTCTTTTCCTGTTGAACTGAATGGCAAAATTCCCACAAGACCTGAAGAACCAGACAAATTTCTTAATATGTAAAGTTAATTGTATGGCTAGATTGACTTACATGGGTATCATAGAACAAACAGCATTTACTTGCTCCCTTAGTACTGTTGCCTTCCCTCCCTTCTTTCCAGAGGCCATCTAAAAAAAGCATGTTGTAAGCTGGAATAGAGCTGTTCTACTCCTGTCTGTGTGTGGCTTGTGTTTAACTTAGGTAAAAGCTTAGATTGCCTCCAGCATATTTATTTTTTTGAACAATTCTGAAGTCTTTTCATCCAGGTTTTGTAGATTTCGCAGAGATCACCTTGCAGTCTGCACATTCACTTTTACCAAGCACTTATAAAAAGCAGGAAAATGTTCATGCAATGAGTGCATATGTTTGGAAGGATTATTTTTTCTTTCCTAAATTAACCAACATCATCAGCAAAAGTGCTGACAAAAAACCCCAAACAAACAAACAAACAAAAACAAAAAAAACCCCATTGAGTAAGAATATTTTTCCTGTATCCATCAATTAAACAATTATACATTTCAACTGATGTTTTAATTATTATACAGTAGAACACTTCACCATTGCATGCAATAATGTATTTCCCAGAGACTATTTTCCAGAATATTTTAGAGCATTTAGACTAAAAGCAATTCTATCTGAAAAAAAAAAAAAAATCCAATTTCTTTTCTTCTTATTTTTTTTAGAAGACAATTAGCTGAGCTTATTAGGTAAACTGAAGATATAAAACCACTTGAAAATACAAACAAATGAACAGAGAGGAGAAAAGCAAAGGAAAGCAAGGACATTCAGAGTAAACAAATATTAACCCCTTGTAGGAATACCTTGCTCCCATTTGGCAGCAGAAAATGTCTTTAGTAGGCTTATGCCTAAAGCTAAAGTTTCATTAAAGTAAATGACAGTTCAGCACATACTTAAAATTAGGTAATTAAATTTAAGTACTTCCTTGATTTACCAGCATTTTTTTCTTTTTGCAGATGTTTCTCAGTTATTACCATGTGAAAAATCCCTGGGCAAGAGAAAGCGTTTTCTATTCACATAGTATTAAAAAAAGCCTGTGGTGGGTTCACCCTTGCTGGATGACAGGTGCCCACCAAAGCTGCTCTATCATTCCCCTCTTCAGCTGGGCAGGGGAGAGAAAATATAACAAAAAGCCCATGGGTTGAGATAAGGGCAGGGAGAGATCACTTACAAGTTACCATCATGGGCAAAACAGATTCAACTTGAAGAAATCAATTTAATTTCTTACCAATCAAATCAAGAGTAGTATAATGAAAAATAAACCCAATTCTTAAAACACGTTCCTTTTACTCTTCCTTCTTCCTGAGCTCAATTTCATTCCCAGATTCTCTTCCTCCTTCCCCAGTGGTGAAGGGTGGGAGGGAATGGGGAATGTGGTCAGTGCATCACCTGTTGTCACTGCCGCTCATTCATCCTCAAGAGGACAACTACTCACATTCTTCCCCTGCTCCAGAGTGCAGTTCCTCCTACAGGAGACAGACCTCGAAAACTCCTCCAATGTGTGTTCTTCCCACAGGATGCAATTCTTCATGAACTGCACCTGTGTGGGTCCCCAACAGGGCACAATTCCTGCCAGCAAGCCTTCTCTAGTGTGGGTTCCTCTCTTCATGGGACCACAGGTCCTTCCAAAAGCCTGTTCCAGTGCGGTATACCCATAGGGTATCATAGCTGCCTTCAGGCACATCCACCTACTCCAACATTGGGTCTTCCATAGGGTGCAGGTTGTTTTCTGCTCCACCATGGCCCTTCATGGGCTGCAGGGGAACAGTCTGCCTCATAGAACCATAGAATGCTTTGAATTGGAAGGGACCTTAAAGACCACCTCCTTCCAAAACTCCCATGCTGTGGACAGGGACACTTTCCACTAGACCAGGTTGCCCAAAGCCCCATCGACCCTGGCCCTGAACACTACAAGAGATGGGACATCGAGTTTCTCTGGGAAACCTGCTGCAGTGTCTGACTACTCTTGTAGTGGAAAAATTCTTCCTAATATCTAAACCTACCATCTTCCTGTTTAAAGCCGTAAGCCCTTGTCCTATAACAACGTGTCCTTGTATAAAGCCCCTGTCCAGGTTTCTTGTAGGCTCCCTTACAGTACTGGAAGACTGCTCTAAGGTCTTCTCCCAAGCCTTCTCTTCTCCAGGTTGAACAATCCCAACTCTCTCAGATTGTCTGCACAAGAGAGGCACTCCAGCCACCTGATCATCTTTGTGTCCCTCTGAACTCTTTCCAACAGGTCAATATCCTTTCTATAGCGGGATACCCCAGAGCTGGATGCAGTACTCCAGGTGGAGTCTCACAAGAACAGAGTAGAGGGGAAAAATCACCTGCCTGGACCTGTTGGTCGTATTCCTTTTGATGCAGCTCAGGACATGGTTGGCTTTCTGGGCTGTAAGTGCACATTGTAAGCTCATGTTGAGCTTCTCATCTGCCAAGAACCCCAAGTCCTACTCCTCAGATCTGCTCGCAATCCATTCTGCAACCCTCCTCTGTTTTTGCTTGTGATCCCCTTGACCCAGGCACATGATCTTGCATTGGGTTTTGTTGAACTTCATGAGGTTCACAAGGACCCACCTCTGAAGCCTGTCCAAGAAGCATGTTGACTGCAGCATACTTGGCATCCTTGGCAAACTTTCTGAGGGTGCACTGAATTCCACTGTCCATGTCACTGACAAAGATGTTAAACAGTACCCATCCCAGTAATGACTCCTGAGGAATGCCAATCATCACTGGTCTCCACTTGGACAATGAACTGTTGGTCACAACTCTTTGAGTGTGACCGTTCTGCCAATTCTTTATCCACTGAGTGGTCCACCTATCAAATTTCCTTAACTAATGAGTAGTCCATCCATCCAATCCACATCCCTCCTATTTAGAGTCACAGAAAGATTTCAGGACAGTGTCAAATACTTTGTTCTAGTCTAAGTAGATGATGGTGGTTGTTCTTCCCTTATCTACCAATACTGTAATCATGCCATAGAAGGCCATCAAATTTTTAAGGCACAATTTGCAGTTAGTAAAGCCATATTGGCTGTCACAAATCACCTCCTTATTTTCCTTAGATTTTTTTGAAAGAGGTTCTACTTCACAATCTTTCCAGTCATAGAGATGAGACCAACCGGCCTGTAGTTTCCTGTGTCTTCCTTAATTGCCTTTTCAAAAATGGGGCTTATGCTTCCTCTTATTCAGTTAGTGGGACCTTCACAGGACTGTGAAGACTTTTCAAGTATGCTGGATAGTGGCTTAGCAACATCATCTGCTCATTACCACAGATGCATCTCATCACCTCCCATGGACTTGTGCACCTTCGGGTTTCTTAGATGGTCTTGAAGCCAACCTTGTCCTACATTGGGCATTTATTCATTCTCGCAGTCACTTCCTTTGTCTCCTGTGACTTAGGTGATGTGTCTGAATCACTCGCTAGTGAATACTGATGAAAAAAAAGTTGAGTACTTTAGCCTTCTTCGTATCGTGAGTAACCAGGTTTCCTGTGTCCTTCTGTAGAGGGCCCACATTTCCCCAAGTCTTTTATCACTGACACACCTATAGAAGCTTTTCTTGTTGCCCTTGACATCCCTGGTCAGATTCTTCCAAGCAGATCAGTGAAGAGGCCAAAGTCTGCTCTTCTGCAAGCCTATATCCTTCCATATCCTATAACTCGAGTTACAGGAACCATCCCACCATGTCTCCTTGATGCAAATAAGATCACAGCCCTGCAGGTGTGTGCACATCTGTAACTCCTCTTGTTTATTCCCCATGCTGCTTGTGTTTCAATAGAGGCATTTGAGTTGGAGCCCAGTGAGGCTGCCTTACTGGTGGGAGTGGCTGTAATTCCCTTATGCTGTTCTTCAGGTTTTGTCCTGCTGACCTACAGCCCCTCTCCAGGCTGTGGATATCTTTTGCTGGGACTGCCATCAAACTAGCAGGAGTGGGATGGACTAAGGTTCCCTTTCCACTGGCAACCTCCATTGTTGAAAATCAGGCTGATTAATTACAGTAAAACTTCACAGTTCATTTCACTGAGAACAGCCAAAAAGGTGACTGAATAATGCCGGCTACTTGCTTATGCGAACAAGCTAGTTTATAAACTATAGAGTTATTTTTCTCTTTTAAAAGGAAAGAAATATTTGATTCATGGGCACAATATGAGTATGTAGATAGTGTGATATCTTTTTTAAAAAAGGTGCATGCTTTTTTTGATTGGCATAATACAGAGGGTGAGATTTTGAAAGCCCTAAGTAATCAATCTTGTTCTCATTTAAGATACTTCTGGTGACTGCCAAAAAAGGGATTTCTGTCAGGCCTGATTGCTGTTGAAAACCCTACCCATCCTTTTTAGTTGTACTTATCACTTTGTGTTGTTTTATGAATACAAAGTCTCATATAAAAAACCTAACAGAAAAATCCATGACTTATGAGTGAGAATGTTGCGCATTTCATTAGTGCTAGTCAGTGGCAAGATTTAAAGTGAACATCTGCAGATGAACCTTTACAGTACTGAAAGTGCAGCATATGCATTTCTGTTAAAATTGCCTCTACTGATGGAGTATAAATAAATTAATATGGCTTTGAGAGGGACAAACAGAGAAAATACTTGATGACTGGTTGTCACAAATACAGGTTTATTCTGATCACTAGTTTTTATAACCAATAACTTTTGCAGATAATTTAAATTTTTAATATAAATTTTACATTTTTAAATTTATATATTTAATTAAACCCTTTATACTGTCATTTCATTGAGTAAATAAATGTCAAGTAAAGGTATATAACTTTTAAATTTCTTAATTAGGCCACCACATTTTCCTCATGAGTTCTTGTGTTGTGTCCTAAGATCTGCATTTTGAATGAGTTCATTAAAAAATATGTTAGGCAATTTGAATTGGAAAACTAAATGGATAAAAATATAACTGCCGTGCCTATTAGAGATTATTTGGATTTCTCTCTCTTACTTAACTTTCAGTCCACTGTCCACTGGCCAGTCAGTCATATTTACTTCTTCTCTTCTCTTGCTGAAAGTACTTGAATAACACGAATGACAAGTAACTTGGTCTTTCATAAAAAAGAACATTTGCATTGCTACAGAAATTTGGGCTTGGGGGAGCTCTAGATCAATTTGCTTTATAACTTTCAGTATTTTGAAACATTTCAAAATCATGAACACCAGAGCGCCTGAAAGCAATTCAAATGAGTTCAAGTGTTTAGGGAATACTGAAGCATGACAGTGAGCACAGGGAGGGAGTAATGATAGTAAGCTGATCATGTGTGGTTCTGCTACATTTGCACTTTTTCCAAAAATTTGGAATAGGATTCTTAGTGGAAAAGATATTTTCAGATTTAATTCAATCTTATTGTTTTTCTTATGTGTTTGCTGGTAGTAAATACCTACCTAACTTGTTTCAGATTTTTTTTCCCCAGTTTTTGTCATATTTTGGATAGTCTAATAGAAGAGTAACACTTCACTAATCTCATTACCACATCCAATATTGCTGTTGCTGACAGCTTTGATGGGGGAAGGATGGGCTTGTGACGTGGCCATTCCAGGTCATGCTAATGGGGATAGGATTGAGAAGTTTGAATTGTTGCTTTTGTGTAGAAAACCAGAAGCATGTAGCTCCCAGAAAAGTCTGTCCCTTTTAAGCTGAGCACTCACTTTTAAATTATTCCTAGTTTTGTTTAATTCTCTGTGTCTGAGCTGCTTTCTGTTTGTGCTTCTACATACCCCCTTTTCTCAAGAGGTAGTGGGAGTTCTCACTTTTCTTAGAGATTTTCCATCCACAGCAGACTGATTTATTTCAGTGTTTATACAATTTTCCAAAGGTGCAGATACTTGGCTTTGGCTTAAATCTGTGTTGTAGAAGTGACCCTGCCAAAGACTGCTGTGGAGCAACTGCAGGCAGAATTCCTTGTGTGTGTGCCAGGGCAAACTGTCAAGGGAAGAAAGGGAAAACTGCAGGAAATGGGAAGAGAAGTCTTGGCATTGTCTAAAATGGAGCTTTCAGATTTGCTCTACATGACAAATCCTTACCTCTTCTAATTTATCTCTAGTTGTTTTGGGGTTTTTTTTAATGTATTTATTCTTATTTGGAAATTGAATAAATAAGAAGAGAATATACTCACAACTGTCGTTAGTTTAAAGCAATATATAAAATGTTCTGGTTGTCAATATCAACTTGGAAGTCTAGATAAAAAGACTAGGACTTTTTAAAATAATTCACTGAATCTTTCAAAAAAATTGGTAATTTTTTTATTAGATAGAAATCAAAATGTGCTAAATCTAAGTCAGTTATGCTGTGATACCAAGGGAAGCTGAGGCAAGTAGAAGGAAATCAAATATAGTGCATGTCCTGCATTGAATTTATTCTTTCCCCTGATGGAACTGGCTATTAATCTATCAGTCTTGCAAATAAAAACTTTCTTCACAATTCACCAATCCACCAGCTCTGCTTTATGAGCCAGATATTTGCCCTATTATTTTGTCATGTACGTAATGGTGCTGCAAGCAGCACACATACTACTTCCTGAGGTCAATGGACATTGCTAATTTCTTCTTACTTCGGGAAGTCATCAGTGACCAGCTTAATTTAATGCACATTTGATTCTACTATTGAAATATTTGCAGAATAGAATTGTGCATTGTTTCCACAACCCATCTCATTTACAATTAAAAATGTGTTATAATCTAAGTATTTCTGAAACTTAGACATTGATTTAAGCACTTTATTCTAGCTGTCCTGTTTCAAAATTTTGCCTATGTCTAGTTTTAGCATTTTCAGTGGTTTAACTGAGTAACACATTAAACCACTAAAATTAAATTTGTCAAATGGGTGGCAAATCATTACATTTGAAGTCACTTGCATTATAATAATCTTCAGTGATATTTACTTGGCAATAAGATTTTAAATATAAATGTTATATAAAAACATCCACTTGTGTCTAATCTTTGCAGTCTTTTCAGTTACCTATTCATTGTGATTTATTTCCCTGAAACTTTATAGTATTTTCAAATCATAACAGGAAACGAGGGTCCTTTCAATGTTGGAATGACTTCATGTTGATGCAGGTAGTGTTTATGTTTCTGATTGCCAGCGTATACTGTACTGGCATTTAAGTGACCATGTTGTATTTCAGAAGGTTGTAACTGTTGCTGCAATTTATTGAACGTCCGTTATGGAATTCATTAATGCCATTAAGAATACTTTGTTCTGGATTCAGTTAATCTTCAGCCTGGATAAAATGCTGCAACTTTACACATAGCAGTATGCTTGACATGGCTGCAGAGCTGATACAGGTTAACGTAATTGTGTGCCAGACCCTTGGTATTGACCTCAGAGATATCAAATTCTGCCTTTAGTAACGCTTGTATAAATCAGGAATAGGTCCATTGATTTCAATTACTCAGTATTTACAGTCAAATGAAACTGAGAACATAATTTGCCCTATACATCTAAATTTAACCTTGGCACAAACATGCACACTTGAATGAAGCTGTTAGGGAATTCAAAGATCATATGGGTAAGTGGAGAACAGTGATAACTGTAAATGGGTAAAAGTTGGAGAAAATAGCTGAACAGACTTTAAAAACTGAAGAAATCACGATTTCATCTTCCCTCTCCCTGCTAAAAAATCATCTGCTTTTAACTTTCCTAATCTGTGGCCAGGTAGCTGTATTCAGAGTCACCATTTTGACTGTGGTGTAATATGGATTACTCTTAATTTTGTTTTCATGAAGAACTGTTAAATTATGAACTATTGTGTCCAGTTTCTGCTGCTTAATTCCATGAAAACAGAAGAGTTAAACCTCCAGTCTCTCAGGAGAGATTGCAAGTTCATCTAAGCCAGAAAGCAGTTATTCTTAATGTAGGGTTTTATTATTTATAGTGAACAATAATTAATGTAAGGCTTAAATAATATAAAGAAAAAGGGGATTAGGAAGATGATTAAAATGCTGATTCATATTTATAAATTATGTATAGTGTGGTAAACACAGCTGTTGCTGTCTTCCCCCTAGTTCTGTGGACTGAAAATAAATGTTTATCAGGTTTTTGTATCTAATGAAGCTATAACTAGTCCCTTAAAATATTAAGCTTTGCCCAGGAAAAGAGTTCACATGTCTGGTTATACCTGCAAAGAACCATGTAGTTCTCAATGCTCTCTAAGTTATGATACTGGATGTTCCTTGTGCCTCAACTTTGACTGTTTCAGCTGACTAAAACTGAAAGTTTATTTTAAAGTCTACAGTATTCTCCACAGAAATTATTTTATATCTCTTGCTTTCAAAATTTTATTTATTTTCTCTTCCATAAATAACAATTCATTGTGATATGGATATAATTATGGTTGCTAAAATTTCCTATAGGTGGTGAATATTTTCTTATTTTCTGTAGCTTTCATTAAAATGTATTCCCTGTCCAGAAAATAACAAAAGATGATAGCATGAGGTACCTATCTGGGTCATCACAATTAAATTGTATAGAAATAGATAAAAGAAAACTTTAAAGAAAATTGGTTCCTTTCCTCTGCAGAGACTCGTTCCTCCAGGGTTTCCTAAGGATGAGCAACTTTAATCTTTAAAACCAGACACTGTGCTGAAACTGCCCCAGAATAAAAATGTTTTTGTACAGCAAATACATTTTGCAAAACTGAGTATTGTAGCTGTCATATTCATCAGGAAAACCTCAGCACAGAAAGCTATTTATTTCTCTGACATTGAGACTACACTTGCATTCAGACACTCTTCTTATTGGGAGATACAAACTTGCACTGGTCAAGCTGGGTCGTGGGATTTTTTTTTCTCTCTCTTGCACATAGGAATAACCTCTTCACTGATTTATTATTTTGTAACAACTAATGTATTTTGTTTTTTAATAATCCTCTTTAAAGTAAAAACTAAATTTTGAAACATAGAGAGGTGTCAGAAGATACAAATGTGCATCTGGTAAAGTATTTGCATAAAAAATTAATTTACGGCTTTATCTGCATCAGTAAATGCCTAACCCTCAATTCAAAGGTCTTTAAATTTTATCTAGACATAAGAACCAAATGGTGGAAAAACTCACATTTAATTCTTGGTTTAAGACTGAATGATCTGATTTTTAGTCAGGCATCATGATATCAAAATCACAAGCTCTTTCTCTGATTTTTATGTGGTACTGATAAGCATTTTCACTCGTATTAACTTTGCAGTCTCTGCTATACGAATGTAGAAGTGCTTCTACTTTAGAGCCAAGTATTTAGTCTTGAAGAAATACTTTCTGTATATCTGATGATATGAATTTGACCCTATAAACTCATGTCATATTAAGATTAATTAAATTTGTGCTTTTATATTCACTCAGTTCCTTAGAAGTTTAAGACAATCCCTTCTGCCTGATGCTGATTTTACCATCTCTATATGTCTGTGGTGAGCAAGGTGAACAGAATTCCGAAAATTTTGCAAGGCTTCTTGAATAAGGAGAGTCTGAAAATTCGGAACAGAAAATTGTTACAGGACTTCAGAAGATGTTAGATTGCTTTCTCATGTGGATAATCCTAGTAGTAGGATGCCATTTTCAGGGCTGAATGAAGATAACAGAAATACAATTACTGTTCTCCTTATAGTTTATAATTGATATGTAGATAGCAGCTAGCCTCTATTATATATACATATATGTACTAACTTCATAATATTTTACTTGGTAAATTTTACCAGCTACACTTGGGGCTGAAATATGGGATTGTCTTGTAAAGTATTGATTCATCCTCTGTGTGAAGTAATGCAATATCAGAAATCTTATGTCAGAAATCCCTTCCAAAGCAAATCAAATTAATTCTGGATATGCTCACTAGTCCTCAAAACTAGCTGAATTTTAATAGGACATGAAAATGAGCATATTAGAATTGAATAGATTTTTACCCAACACTGAACTTGGAATGTAACAACATCCTGCAAGGAAAACTGAGAAACAATGCTGGATATATGTGTGGATACTGTGGAAAAGTTTTCTTTTCAGAGTTGCACAGCAAGGTTATAAGCTAAGCAACATTTTCATTATTCATCCACAAGGCCAATGATCAGGGACAAGTAGCCTTCAAACTACTGTTCAAGCTGCAGAAAACATTACAAGGAATTTTTCCATGAGTATCTACTAAATATATGAGGGGTAGATCTATTGCACATGAAGTCTTGAAAAAATCTACAACTTAGGCATTCAGTTACTAGGGAGTTAAAATAGAAGGATGTGAGTGGAGAAGGAATACGTTGTTCAAAAAAGCTACAGTGCAAGAGACTTTTACTTCCCTTTTATAGCCATAAAATCTGTTTTTCATCTGCTATGGCAATGTAGGGCAAAGTGATAAGAACTCAGAGCAGTCATTCTACTGCTGAGGTATTTCCCTCACTGATTGTAATGCCCCCCCTCATCAAGCACTTACTGTAATCACATGGAAGGATGAACTGGTTAATAAACTGTAGAAAATAGTGTGTCCCTAATGTTTATAGTCAGGGCCTGTGGGATACAGATGTTCCACTGCTTATACTACAGTGTCCTAACAGCATGTGGTGGGTATAAGCAAGGAAAACTAATCTTAATTAGGGAATGAATTAAAAAATGTATTGTATACTTACTGCAACCAGATTTAATTGGAAATCATATGTGTCTTTTAAAACCAAAATTAGATAAGAAAAATACAATAATATATCACAATTAATTAAGAAAATTGAGGGGAAAATGTCTATGTAGTCCTTGTATCCATGAACCCTCTTGGTCTTGTAGCCTTTTTTCCTTGACCTGGAATACATTACTTTTTTTTTTTTTTTTGGTATTTCTTCTTGAGTGGTATCAGTGAAATAGATGTTTTCATTGCAAAACATTGCTCTCACTCAAAATAACTCAGACTCTTACAGAGAGAAAACCCGAACGAAGATAGCAAAATAGAAGCAAATTTGTACTTCTAAATAGTTTCAGTTTATCATGGGTACAATTAAACGAAATCTTACCAATTCAGCAGTGGCTATCAACAGAATTGCTTGTTGTGGTGGTTTGAATCTGGCTGAATGCCCGCTGCCCACCAAAGCTGCTCTATCACTTCCCTCTGCAACTGGACAAGGAAGAGAAAATAAAACAAAAGGCTGGTAGGTTGAGGTAAGGACAGGGAAAAATCATTCACCAAGTACCATTATGGGAAAAATAGACTTGACCTAGGGAAGTTAGTTGAATTTATTACCAATTAAAATCAGAAAAGGAAAATGAGAAGTAAAGCAAATCTTAAACACACCTCTTTCCTGGGCTTTATATTCTCCCACCCCAGCAATGCAGGAAGGCAGGGAATGAGGGTTACAGTCAGTTCATCACGTATTATTTCTCCTGCTGCTTCCTCCTTAGGGAGTGGAGTTCTCATCTGCTCCAGCATGGGATTCCTCCCATGGGAGACAGTCTTCTGCAAACTTTTCCAAAGTGAGGCCTTTCCACAGGCTGCAGTCCTTCAGTAACAAACTGCTCCAGAATGGGTTGCCCACAGGGTCACAAGTCCTGCCAGCAAATCTGCTCCAGCATGGGCTCCTCTTCTCTCCATGAGTCTGCAGATCCCTGCCAGGAACCTGCTTCAGCACAGGCTTCCTGTGGGTCACAGCCTTCTTTGGGTGCACCCGCCTGCTCCAGTGTGGGGCTCCTCCAAAGGCTGCAGGTTGTTCTCTCTTCCACTATGGACCTCCATAGGCAGCAGGGGCGCAGTTGCCTTGCCATGGTCTGCACCACTGGCTGCACAGGAATTTCAACTCCGGTGCCTGGAGTACCTCCTTCCGCTCCTTCCTCACTGACTCTGTTTCTCTCACATATTTTCACTCTTTGGCTGCAATTACTCCTGTGCAATAACTTTTCCCCCCCCTCTTCTTAAATGTTACCACAGAGACATTACTACCAGCTGTGATGGGCTCAGCCTTGGTCAGCAATGACTCCTTCTTGGAGCTGGCTGGCATTGGCTTCTGTCAGACATAAGGGAAGCTTCCAGAAGTCAGCCCTGTAGCATCTCCCTCCACCCTCCCTCAAACCTTGGGAAAGTCATTATGGTGATCTATGAAAAGGACTGAAGCAATTGGTGTACGCATACTGTAAGTTATTACTAGATAATACATTTTGTTCCTGTACTTTCTTTAACAATTGTGTTTTGGTTTGGTTTTATTTTCCCAACCAACGCAGGTTCTTTTTGTTGAGAGATTTTTAAATCTAGCTTTTCATAATAGTAAAAGCAGCACATTGACAGACAGAGCACATCTTTACTAAATGCCTGTCTTATGTCTTATGCCTTTTCCCCACTCTGAAAAATAATGGGAAATAAAATCCTTGAGAACTATTAAATACAAAAGAACATCTTAATTTCATAAATACCCAGGAATTTGACTGCAGAATACGCCAAAGAAGTTTTATTGTGTGCTACCTTGTTTCATACTCTTCTCTGAGAATTTAATTTACTGACTAATGTAGCATGCAGGTAGACCAGTCTGACTTTTACTGTGCTTCATTTTCAGGGCTGTAATAGCAGTGTGAGGAAAATTGCAGATTTTAACAAATGTATGATTTCCAAACAGCAAAAAAACAGGTGTAATGTGACTCATGCCCCAGGCTAAAGTCATGGTAATAAGAAAACTTGCATTATCTTCCCATGATAAAAAAGGGTGAGATGAGAACATAAATTAACACTTTCTACGAAAATAATTGCTGTAAAAACATAAATTGATGTAAAGGAATCTATGCAAGGCCCATTAAAGGAATTAACTTTTTCCCAATGTACACATGAAAGGATGAATACATTTATGTGAACTTGTTATGCAAAATGTTTTATTTTGAATAATGTGTTGTTATTAAATCACTAGTGGCAGAGGATTCATGAATATAGGAAGGGTGGTGGTTAGCCATTTCGTCTTTTGTGCTGAAACTGCTGGAAGCCTAATATTACTGCTTTTAGTCCTTCTTAGGTTATTTCCTTTAGTTCTTCAGGAAAGATTGTGATTTACAAGCATCCCTAAAATAAAACTGTGTTTTCTTATGTTTCTCTGTGAGAAGATGTGAATATGTGTGAACTGATGTGCAGATGTTTCTTTTGTGTTCTTTGGTACTGTATCTTGCCAGAGCTAACAAAGACATAGTTTCATTCAATGCTCTGCACGTGTAGGAGTTTCTCTACCTCCTCCTGGTCTTGTTTTGCATCATGATGCGTATGGAAATGCTATATGCATTCTTTATTCATAATGTTCCAATTTCTTCGTATGCTTTTCTCTTCATAATTTTGGTATGCTATAAAGGAAATAAGGTTACAAGTAGCACTGCTGCTGCCATACCATCTGCAGATATGTTGAGGGTATGCTTACACTGTCATCCAGAGATCATTAATGAAGATGTCTTAAAGTTGATCCCTGGAGTGTATCACTAGTTATTGGACCTGGAGTGTATCACTAGTTATTGAACTCCAAGAAGAGTTCATGCTGCTGCTTATCATCACCCTCTGGGTCCAGCCATTCAATTCACCTCACTGTCTGCTCATCTAGCCCATACTTCATCTTCTTGGTGAGGGCTGTATGGAAAAGAATATTTCAGGAGTACCTTACAATGGGAATACTGTACTGCAGAAAATGCAGTCACTTATGTTGTCATTCTTTCCATACTGCATAAAGTAGAAAATAAAGAGTAATGGCTGCTACCACCCACCAACTTTAAAATAGAAGAAAATAAAAACTTTTCTTTATCTCTGCTGGAGGTCTGTTTAAGAACTATAATGGGAACTTTCCATTTTCCAGTAATTTACAGATACACAGGGTTTTTTAGTATTTTCTTTTTGAAAATTGTTGCTAACTGTAGTCAAAATTACCGAAGTTCCACAGTCTTTCGGGAAAGCATTAAGGAAATCAAAATTTAATATTCAATGTATCAAAATCACCAAAGCCCTCTAAATTACATATTTTTTAGAATTTAAATTTATAAATTACTAAATTAAAATTTAATTCTAAGTTTGTTATCAAAATAATAATGTTTTTGTCTAAAAACAGTAACCTGGCCAGTGAATGGCATCTTGTTTTTTGAGGGAAATGTTTTTAAGATTTCTTGCTCTTTCTTTGTACATTTATATTTCCTGCTCAGACTTTTGGAATTTGTCACCAAGTAGATAATAGATGATGAAGGAATTTTAGAGTTTAATAGAAAGATAGTAAACAGCTTGTAGTAAATATTAACATCTTCAGCAGAGTTGTGAGTATCTTTTTGTGCTCTATCACTATCCAGAAGTAAGAGCATGTTCTGTATCTTTTGGACTCCCTCTTCTAGTTTTATACCAAGAAACTAAACATGACAGATGCAAACCAGAGAAAAGATATCCAAGTCTGTATGAATGCAGTTAAAAATACCGAGACATCTTTAATTTATGGAATCCCAAGCAGATGGTAAAATATGTTTACTGAACTCTTGTCTCTTTTTCTCTAAAGAACCAGAAGCTTTAAATATCACAGCCTGTTTCAGAATTTGGCAGTGAGGATATGAGTTTTCTCTGCTTTCTTTTTCTTCCTTTTTTACTTTTTCTAAGTCCTAATAAGATGTTCTTAAACTTAGAACACCATTAAGATTTGTGATAGCTACAAATCTGACTCAAATTACTTATTTGAAATCTCAATGCAAAAAATTTATTTTAAAAAAATATATATGAAAGAATAAATGTTGTCTTACTATTTCCAGTTTCTGTACTGCAATTTGATTTAGGAACTATAATTTAACACTGTTAGAGTTAGGCTGCTCTGAAAGCCAAAGTTGCAATTAAGTTATGTAGTCTGTATTCATGTATAACACGATTAGAATAAGATAATTTCATTATTTTTGCACGTAAGGACCATGTGGAGTTTCTCTGAAACATATCTCCCAGATAGATATTTATTCCTACTTTGAGGCATCAAAAGCTTGGAGTCCTGCAGTCACTTATGGTTTGTTTCAGTCACTTATGAGGATCTTCTTAGAACTTTCCTCTCTTTTTATTTCCTTCATTTCAATTCAGGGAAGATGGTTGTAATTTTCCTTCATTTTTATTATCATTTCTTTTCATGTGTAGATTCTCGATCATAATCCGGTTTCAGAAATTAATTAACATAATTTAAGAAATACAAGGAAGAGTAGTAGGAGGGAATCAGAACTACTGCTACCTCATATCACTAAGTGATATCAGATGCTACATATCAGATGTCTTTTGTACATGCATGTGGCTCCATGTCTAGGTGTTTATTTTAGTAATATATTTGGTAATGTTCCTGTTTGAGGATTATACAACAGTCATGTTCTACATACCTGGATAGATATTAATAATTATTCTGTGCTTTTGTGTACTCCCAGGTAGCCATGTATTTGTTTTAAGTTATTCTGAGAACATATTTGATGATCAGAAAATCTTCCTGCAATCTTCAAGATAACGGAGAGTGCACTGTTGGCCTTCTACATGAGGTTATTTGTTTTTGAAAGTGATTAGATGCAATATTTGTTAAAGGCTGTGTGTACAACCTGTGTGAATCTATCTGAAAAGATCAAATTACAGTCTAGATCTTCTGAATACTTCTTTGCAAAAGTGCATGACTGTGAGAGCTTCCTTAGAAGCCTGTCTAAACCAGAACAAGACAGAGAGCAAGCTGTGGCTGGGCAACGTGCAGGAAGGAAATAGCAGGCAGTTTCTTCAGCCTTATTTCTCTGAATAAATTCCTGAAGCTCAGTCTCCAGATGAAAGAGGGTGAAATGGATTTTTGGACACTAAATTTTTGGGGTTTTTAATGGATTCTGAAGGAACAGGCAAACTACATGTAAAACGGGAGCAGAGTACTACTGTTAATACCTATGTATTAAAGACACAAAGGGAAACTCCTGTCCATTTTATGATTCGTGTTTAAAAAAACTTGTGAATATTACTGAATTTAGATTTTTTCCCTCTGTCTCTGAAGAGAGATAGTATCATAAGAATCAATGACAAGACAAAGTATCCTCATACAAGCAACTTTGTATTCTGTTCTGAATGAGAGCTGTAATAGCAGTTCAGGGATGACTAAGCCTCAAAGTTTGAATAAGGAAGGCATGTGTATATACATATCCCATGTTATATATTGAAAAATGTGGGGAACTTTATGAAAGTTGAATTTTATCTACCTCCATCTGCAGGTTTTCTATTCAGCAAGTATAATCTTAACGAAGAGGAAGAGTACATTTAAATATGTAACTCTTGACAATTGAATTTGACATTAGAGAACAAAACTGGGTGATTTGGGCAAGCAGGTTACAAGAACATGTAGAAGTGCACATATGCACTTTTAGTATGGAGATATGTAAATTTCAATATATTTCTTAATATGTAAATTATTGTGACCTGTTTAAAGACTTCAAATTTATCTCATACATTCTTTAAATTTTCATTTCTTTGGTTCCAAAAATATTTTAATAATAATTTCTTGTGTTTATTAATCATTATATTGATTCCTTAGAAAGTTTTAATAACTTTTAACTGCCTAGAGTAACATCGAATATGTATAAACATAGAGTTATAAATAATACTTGGCATTCTTGAAATGTATAATTTAATTCATTCCTTTGAGCAATGACCTCTCAAACACTGACATTCTGAACTTGTGAAGCATAAATGCTGCTCTGTGAAAACGTCTAAATAATGGTTTCGAAGGAAGTGAAGGTGTGAAGTACATACATTTAAAAGGAAATTTGGAATCAGTTCTTTAGGAAAATCTGGTTGTGAGTGTGGTGTTAATTGTCCTCTTGAATGTTCTGTTACACATAAGGATGAGAATTAATATCTTTTATCTGCATGAAGCACTTGTACTGCTCTTTTGTGATTGTTAGTTATAAGCATTTGAACTGCACACACAATTAAATATTTCTTAAATTAACTGTTCTGGAACTCCAGTCTTGATTCTCAAAAATGTTTGGAACTAAACCTCAGCAACTTGACTGAATAGAGATAGGGGTATGAGAAGTGGTTGGGAAAGGTATGTTTTCAGCTGTGTCCGTTTGTGGCAAAGACATCTGAAACCTAACTCGTCACTGTCTCTTCTTCCATTTCATCCAATGAATTATTAAGACAAGTTTACCTTTTTTATTGAATCAGTGACCTTAATAAAAAAAGGTAAACAAATACAGCCTAGCAACTATCATTCACTTGGTAGTTTTAGAATGTGGAAATGTTTTGGTTAAACAACCTGTATTTTAGTCTTTCTGGAGGAACTAAAACACTTTCATGAGGTTTTGAGTTACTTCATCGCAAAGCTTTGGTTTAGTAGAATCAAAGTGGGAAAGTAAGCTTGTGAGAGGCATTTAATGCCTGGTCCCTGGCTGGCCTATATCTTGCACAAGGGGTTTGGTCAGAACTACTGGAATTCTTTTTAAATAAGTTAAAATTATAACATTTTTTGTTACAGATAGTTTACCCGTACAGTCAAATAAGTTGTGGGTTCCCTTATTTGCTTTTGAATACATCGATTTTTAATTCTGACATACCTGTTTTATGCACATTGTCTTTCTGATCCTGAGAGTACAGAAGCTTCAGTTGTAATAGGTATCAGAATAAATTTTCTAAAACTTCTTTGTTGTTGTTATTTAACTTTTCTCCTTAATGCACAAGTCTTCAACCATATAAGAAAATGGATAAAGTCAACTACTTATTTTTCTTACTTAAAAGTAGTTGGCTGACCTTTAAAACAGTCATATAAGGGGAAAGGAAGGAAGCATCCTTGCAACCCGGTCATCTGGCAGAAAAAAAAAATCACAGAAAAGAGGCACTGTCAAAATGGGACCTAATGTTAAAGCACTAGAAGAAAAACAAAGTGTAATGATAAAAGTAGGACCCACTGTTGTGATTAGTATGTCTAAATATATGTGTGGACAGTAATTCAAAATTATATACTTGTCAACATGTACAATGCACCCTAAAATCAAGCCAGCAGATATTCTAAATCTGACCTTTGCAGGACGAAGTTCCTCCCAAATGCTGACGTTGTCCTTAAAGCTTTATTTATTTCCTTGTTTTCATATCAGTTGCTGAATAATAACGCTTAATTGAATGTGGTCCTTTTTTTCTCTGAAGTTTGTAAGAAAAAACTTATTGCAAATGTGCCTTAATTAAGAGCACTGAGTATTGTTGTACAGGATTTACACTATATTAGAGGAATTGCAATTTGCTGGTTCCTAATTTAAATTGTGATTCTTGTATTTAAGTTGAGATTACATCAAAGTCTGCAATAAGGAGTCTTTTCCTGCTGTGGAAAATTCTCTCTCTATAAACATACGTTTATGTGAGGGCATAGCCATAGCCTGAAGTGTAGATGTAGTTTGGACAGTAAGGGATGCAACATCAAATAACAAATATTTTCTGTGACATTAAAGTAAATTCAGCAACTACATCCCAATTTTGGATTTAAATGGTTTGGGAAACTTTTGAAGGGAAGATAAAAAATGGACGTGTTCAGAACTGCTAGAAGCCAATCCAAGATAATATCAAAGGCAAAACAGAATATGCAGCTCAGCAGACAATCTGGGCCATGATTACACAATCACAGAGTCACATAATATGCCCAGCTGGAAGGGCCCATCAAGGCTCATCAAGTCCAACTCCTGGCCCTGCACAAGACCATCCCTAAGAGTCACACCATGTGCTCAAGAGTATAATTCAAATGCTTCTTGAACTCTGTCAGGCTTGGTGCTGTGACCTCTTCCCTGGGGAACCTGCCCAATCATCCTCTGGGTGAGGAACTTTTTTCCAATATCCAACCTAAACTTCCCCTGGCAGAACCAGAGGTAAATCATACCTGACTGATCTGATTGTCTTTTATAATAAATTACTGGGTCTGCAGATGGGGAGAGAGCATGGATGTCATTTACACTGACTTTAGCAAAACTTGTGATACTATCACCCACATTAAACCTTATGCTCTGGATGGGTGGAAAGCAAATGGGTAAAAACTGCTTGGATGATTTAACTCAGAGAACAACAGTTCGTGGGTCAGACACTGTCTAGAGGCTGGTAACAAGTGGGCCAGTCTTATTTGACATTTTTGTCTATGAATGGAAAAAGGCTGTGGAGTGCACTCTCATCAGGTTTCTAGAAGACACCAAAGTGAGAGGAAAATAAATTTAAAAATTAATACTTAATAAAATGTATTTAAAGTGCTGCAATGAATGAGAAAGGATATATTGAAAAGAATAGAGTGAATTAACCTGAATGTCAGGTTAATTCATTAATCTATTATAAAATGCAGCAAAATGAGTATTGAGAAAAATACAGAATGTACAAAAAATTAGCACAGTACTGCTACAACTCATAGGTCATTAGCTGTTTTATTTCACTTAATAAGAATGGAGGAGATACATCTTTCTAGAACTTGTTTTCAAACTTGATCAAGTTTTGGAAATGTGAGTAAGACCTAAATAAAACTGTCTTCCATATATGTAGGTAATGATCTGAATATATGAATTACATTTCCAGGTTGAGAACTCAGAATTTCACACTGAATTTGCAGATAAACTTCTAAAAATGTCTAATTTTTCTCTACCTTTTTTAAAAAAAGATTCTTTGATATTTACCATGTGATATCCATAACTGAGTTTAACTCCTCTATTAGCACAGCTGTTGTTACTGCAGTCCTTGTTTTAAGAACCTCATAAACTTTTATGAACCAAAGCCTGCTTCTGACTGACTGGACTCAGTGCATAGTCTTTTGGTGGAACATTTCAGTATGAAAGGTTTTTTAATCGAGAAGAAAACTGAAGCAAGATGTGTTGGCAGATATCACACAACTAGCGATTATACAGATGGCTAGGTTTGAGGTTTAATCTACTATGCTCTCATAAGTAGGGTAACACAAAGCTAAATAGCTTTTTTATTTTTTTCTTGGATACCAATGTTATGCCTCTGAAGTTAATTTTTGAATTTTTTTTGTAAGTTTTATGCATTAAATTAGGACATAATAAAACCAGATTTCTCCACTATCATCTGCGTTACGATGCCACAAACCACTCAGATTTAACTACACATGGAATTACTAACTTTGGTGACAGTTCTTTATAACATTAGATGGTACCATATAATTTACTATAAAATATTTTGTTGCCAATTAAGTTATATTATCATTATGAATGTAGGTGAACTGAAGAAACTTAGAAAATGGATACATCACTATAAAGTTAAGCTGCTTGTAAAATTGTCTGTGAAAACACCAAAAAAAGCAGAACTATGGGTTAGCCGTGCAAGTGGACTACCACAGGCATAATAGAAAGAAAAAAGACTTTCAATTCATAATTCAGAACTTTTTTTTTTTTTTTGGTTAATAGAAAAAGTGTGTTTCATTTCCGCTTTAATTAGAAATGTAAGAGTCAACGAAATGGAGATTGGGGTGCAGGAGATCCAAAGAAAAGCTCCTGTTTCCCTTTTCTTTGTTTTCCTTTCTTATTCTTGCTTTTATATTCCTATTTTCAGCTCAGGCTTGTTCTCCTTATCCTGTAAGGATTTAGGTATACTCTGAACAAAGTACTATTTGGCTGTTCATATAACCTAGTGGTAGAGATTGTTTTTAAAATCATGTTACCCACTGTTAAGTTTTCTTTTGGTCTTTATTTTCAGTTTTTCTGGATCTTTCTAGACAAATTCTCTCAACTGAATAGAAAGCAGAAAATACTGATAGAACCCCAAAATCTGACAGCTCTTTTCTCCATTTTGTGTGTGAAGTACAGGACAGAGACATTTGAGCTCATGGGATGCCACAGAGGTTGCATAGCAACGGTTGTGATAAGCTCATCTCTGCTGACTGTCAGACTCCCAGGACAGCAGAGAAAGTATTTCAGGAATTGCAACTCCAGATCTTTTAGACTCTTTACCCTTTTGTGTTTAAAAAGAAAAAACTATTTTTAAACGGCACTGAATAAGCATACGTAGTTTTTCAGGTTCCACTGAGACAAGGAAAGTTGAACAGGTATATTAATAAAACTTTTTTAAAAAAAACTTTTTCTTTTTCTTTGTACTTCCATGGAATAAAGCTACATACAGGAGAAAACTATGAAAGGAAAATAACTTACTTTACTGTCCATTGAAAACTTGGTACTACAATTAATTTTTGTCTATGATAGAAAACCACTAATTTTTGTATTTTTCCTGCATCAGTGGATCCTTTGTTGTGTAGTGAGAGCTGTAAGAGATGCCTGATACACATAGAATAAAGCAAGCATTGGAAAGAAGGACTGATAGTTAAAGGTGAGAATGAAATGGTTGCGGCTAGGATAGATGACACTGGTCACTAGGTAGGCACCATTTAAGCGTTAACATTTCTGATATTTTAGTTTCAAAATTTTCATATTTACAAAATATTTTCATTTTTTTGCATAGAATTTTCATTTCTTTACAAAGAAAACATGTGAATCCCAGTAACATTTCACACATCTATAACTGTTCCTTTAGAAGATTATAAAGCCCTTTACCAACACTAAGCAACAAAGCTTTGTGTCAGATTACTCCCAGATACAAACAAAAAACAAGTATGGCTCCACAGAGAAATAATTAGGACAAACTCACACTCTATTTAAATTGGAAATCATCATAGGATAAGATTGCCTTTTTAAGCCTCTGAAGAGCTTGAAGTGATAAATTAATTTGTCAATGAAATGTAGACACCTTCTCTGGTAAGCTGAGTGAGGATTTTCAGGATCAGAAGTCTGGATTTAGGTGTCTAAAATCCACATACATTTCCTCTGATCAAGAGTCCTTAATGATAACTGACTAAGCCAAACCTTTTAGGTAGTCAATAGTTGTATATTTGTCAGTACCCAATCCAAGGTCTCAGAGGCTGAGTTTTCAGAAGTGCCAAGACTTTACAGTTCCGAGGGAGGCCAGCAATAATGTGCTTTTGAACTAATAAAAGGTTACATACTGCTAAGTAGTACGCAAAATAAGACGACTAAATACAAACTTTGTAATGACTTTTGGATTTGAAGACTATGTAATTCAATTCCTCTCGCACAAACGGTGCATGGATATTTTTTGTTGAAGGCATGTTTACATTTTTGGCAACTGGATACTTGTAGAGGGTATGCTCTATCTGAGGCACAGGAACTGTATTTCAATGATGAAATTGTTTCTGGCATTTCACATGCAGGCTTTGTTTGTAATCTTTTCGTGTGGCTTTATCGTAGGATTAAAAATGAGTAAAATCTCTTCTTTATGGTCATGCCTGATCTTTGCTAAAGATGAATGGCATGGAGTTCAAGAGGTGGCCAATTTGTTATGATCCCTGTAAACCAAAGGCTGACCCAACTGGAAATGGTATCTCAGTGGTTGAAAATGACAGGTTTGGAACTGTTGCTGAGCAGACACAATTCAGATCCTCATATTCCAAGATGAGAAAATTAATTTCCTTTCCTGAAAGCAAAAGTAGTGCCAAGTATTAGAAGTACCCCAAGGTGCAAAGACTCCAAGGCATGCTTACACAGATAAACAAAGTCTGGGATGCATTACATTAACTGCATAAAAATAGTCTTCTAAATAAATAGTGCAATACATTAGTAACATTCTTGCCCACATAGTGTTGTTATATATTTTTGAAGAACTATATTAAATAACATATATAAAAAGCTAATTAAGAGAAGGTCATTCTGCCAAGTTAACTGCCACCCTAACGCCCAATCCCTTCAGATCTCGGAAGCTAAGCAGGGTCAGCCCCGATTAGTACTTGGATGGGAGACCTCCTGGGAATACCAGGAGCTGTAGGTTCTAGTCCTGAGGACTTCACTCTCACCATCCAAGCTCAGTCGGCCATGGCAGAAGAACCTTAGGAGTTAAAGGGTGGGGCCAGTTCCACGCACGCTGTGCCTCACCTAAAAAATCCACTGCACAGGCTCGAAGGACACACCTACATAGGTAGAGCACTTCCCAAATCTTTGTTCTCGAAGCCTGGCCATACATGCATGCATTCTGCCAAATACATTAGCATTGCCATTAAAAAATTTTTGCAGTAAATACTGTGATTTCAGAATCTGCTTCCATTTTGAAAGGAACATGATTTTGGAACCTCCAGTTTTCATAAAATTACTAAATAATTTTGCTTCTTTAAAAAATTTAAAATACTTTTCATACTGACCTAGGACTCTGAGGATAAAACTACCTATACTATTTTAAATATAAAAATGTTTAGTAAAGTTGAACAATTGATCTTTGTTGTAACGTTTTCATTGTCAGCATGTTCTACCACATGAAAAAAAAAAAGATTAAAATTCAAATCTATAACGAGGAGCTTTCCATATGTGACAAAAGATTGTCCCAAAGGACTTGCTGTATACTGGCTTTACTACTGACCAATGACAGGAACCTCTTCAGACAAAAAACTCTCTTACAATATATATCTGGTGGTAAATAAATTCACACCTCAGTTCCCATTAAATAGCAGTTAAAATTTCTTAAAATTTTAATGTCAGTCTTGAGGCTTATTGAATTTTTAATATGAAAGTCGAGATCAAAAATTTTATTAATAAAAATTAAATCACATAACATGTGTATGGACTTGGAAGATCTAGAGTTTCCAATATTACCTTGCCTAGCATCAGATAGTTTAGCAGCAGTGACCTTTAATATTTGGCAGTGTTACCTTTTTTTCTCAAACAGTAGTGGAGCAAATGAAAGACTTGGAAAAATACTTAGCTTGTGCTTTGTGGAACTAACAATTTAGATATGCAAGCCTGAAGGAAGTCCTATTTTTAATAATCTATTTCTGTAAATGGGATGCAGAATCACAAAAGTATTGTATAAAAAGTGATGAATGAGAACTGAGAGTAAACCTTAAAAAACTCTATGATTTACTTGCTGCTAAGTTCTTTTAGTCGTAAATATTTTTCTCCTATGCTTAGTGCTTTCCTTTTCTAATCCTTTCTTCTACTCATACACTTTCTTTATTCTTACCTTTCTTAACTTGTTTTCATACTCGTGTTTTCCGTGCACTTCTGCAATTGCTGACAATCACAAAATTCCACATACACACAGAAAGAAGTACTTGGCATGTAGTAGAGTATACATGTAGTATGTATTACTAACTGCTCACATTTCCTAGCATTTAATGACTAGAATAATTGTGAAAATAATGCAGGATTTTTGTGCCATCCATCATTAATATTTCAAGTAGAATGAAGGAGTAAAATACAGCTTTCGTTTTCCTTTTTTTTCTGTCTTAAATTTAGTTCTCAAATATATGTAAGAAGTATGGATTGTTCTTAGAAGCCTTGAAATACTTGCAGTCTGTCCATGTAAAGTAAAACTTGCAATGATTTCAGTGGAACTACTCGATATGATTATGAAGATGAAAATTGGAGGTCCATGTTGAAACCCCTTTTCATACAATCCTTGTTAATTATTTTCTAGCATTTATTGTATATAGATAAACAAGTATGACATCTTAGTATATATTATTTCAATATATCTAGGTTTGCAAGTTAAAGAACCTATAGTATCAGAACAGTTTCTAAACATCTGTATGCATTTCCAGATAAAGTTTGGATTCCAGTTTTAAGAATAAGTTCACACTTATCTGTCGTCAAAGGAAAATCAGAAGAAAAACACTGATACATTTGCTATTATGAACTACTAAAATTCAAAGTCATTATAGAATTCTAGTTGAAATTGCACAGCCATCTTCTTCAGAATTTTTCTGTAAAATTAGGGCAACAGTTGAATATAGATAAACAATGATACTTTCAAGTGTGCAGCAACAGTATCCTTCTTGGGTATTGAGCTGCTTCCTACCTCTGAAGTGCTCTTTCTGTCTTGTCCCTTTTTACATGACATGGAAGTTTGCTCTCTGCACTTGTCTAGACCTCCAAAGCACAATCTACACACTACAGAAACTTGTGTCTGAAGGTGTTCTGACCTTTGATGTTACAATGCAGATTATTGCTTGGCTGACCAATGGAGCTCTTTATTGCTACCAAAACTGGTTTTTTTTCCAGATATCAGTATCAGATCATTCAATAGCATTGTTTTTTCTTAGCAGATGTAAAAGACATGAAATGAAATAAGGGCTCGCATTGGTAAAAGGCTACAAGGAACACTTGTGTTCCCAAATGCTTTGTTGGGAGCAGTGGGGGTTGCTGCAGTTTTACAGCCATAACAATTTATTAAGTCCTGATCACGAAAGACACTGCAATAGGAGCTGGACAGAAGGGGCATTAAAATAAATCTAGTATTTTTCTCCCTGTTACATTTTTCACATGACTGATTAAGGTTTGTATAATTTCCATGTTTCTGTGTTCCAGAAGTCTGTACTATTTCAACTTCTGGAACACTTAGAGAGAGTAGCCAATTAGGAATGGCTAAATACAAACTATTTGGCTAATATTGTGATCATATGGATAGTAGAAGTTATAGATGCCATCTCAGACAGTGTGCCTCTGAAAAATAGTACTGAGTCAGTACTGCTCAGTGTGTTTGCAGAGAAAAATGTGAGCGCCTTTCACTGAGAAGCCGCGCGGCGCCGCATCTCTGCCGTGCACCCGGGAGCCACCAGGTGGAGCGTGTTGGTTACGCTGGTCAGCGCGGCACTTCCCAGTTCCATCGGCACAGCTCATACTGGACCCTTCACCAAAGCACTTATACTTTGCCTTTTAAGCAACGAATGCTTAAAGGCATTCACATGCGAAGCGACTGTGATGCAGAACATCTTACATTTCCAGATATTATTTCTATCTTATTAATAACTGTGAATGCAGTTCTATATGAAGTATGTTTTCTATACCTTCACAAAATTTTAGCCAGTCTATGCAAATGTGATGCAAATAATCTAGTCCTTTGCAAAAAAAATCTGTCTTTCAGTTATACTGCATCCTTTATGGAAAGAAAGGACTATATTTGTTTGGGGGTTTTGTCCAATTTACATCATATGGAGTGTGTTCTATATGTAGCCTTTTGTACTCTTCATTATTTTAGGAGATATCTTTCAGCAGAAATTATGATTTATTTAATTTCTAGAGACTAAAATAGGCTTTACATTTAATTTAAAAAAAAAAAAGTACATTCAAACGACTAATGACGCTACTAATCCCTCCAGTAACAGTAACTAGTCTAAGAATCTAAGACATCAAGGATACAGCAAACCCTTGCCTTTTTTTTAATTTTCTTTTTCTGTTTGTTTTTTGGTTGTTTTGGTTTTGTTTTTTTTTTTTTTTTTAGGGACATACCAGAAAACATACAAGTGCTTGGTGGCATTAACCCCATACCACACCACAAAAAAAACCCTTGCAAACAAATACAAACTGTAACTTTTTGAAGAAGTCGGTCTACAAAGACAAAGGCCCTTGTAATGATAGAAAGAATTATGTTAATTTCTAATTTTCCTCATCTGACTAACAGTAATTTTGTTTGGAGGAGTATCTCTGTGAATATCTATTGTATGCAATTTAAGTAGAAATATTTTTGCAATAGAATTTCTATCATGTCAGATATTTTTCTTTCTCTAGTAAAAAATTTTCTACTGACATTTTTTGTATAATTTACTGTATTTACTGCATTCACAATTTTAATTGATAAAAAATCCTCTGCTGTTTTATCTCACAAATATTTTTAAAATTAATAGTGATAAAAAGCTTTAGCTTGTCAAGCTTAACACCATTCAGCTCTCTGAAAAGATTTTCACATTCAGTTTTGAATTAAAATGCTGCATCTTCTCTTCAGTAAAAATAAATCTATAGAGTAATAGCATAAGAAAAGAGAAAAAATATTAATAACAATGTTGATATCTATATTTTTTGTGTAGAAATATTTGAGTTGGTGTCTATATCATGGTTCATTGGTGGAATTATTACTTGGAGAAAAAGTATAAAATAGAATATTCCTATTCTTCAGGAGTTACTATACGTTTGGGTTTTTTCCTCTTTCTTTCAAACTGGAGAAGGAGATAATGCTGACAGGAAGCTCACAAGTCAGTTCTGAGTTATTGACACTGAAAAGGTCAAATCTTACCCATTTTTTAAAATACATGTTTTTGAAAAAAAAGCATATTTGAACTCATCAAGATTTTATAGAAAGGGAAGAAGTTGTTATACCATTTCATTTCCTCACATATGTTTATAAAAATCTGGATGAAGTCAGAGATAAAATTTTTCCTTTTATTTCAGGCAATACCAGAAGTTTTTCACTCTACTCTTTATTTCCTTTCTTGTTTGAGAGGCCTTCAGTGAGAACTTGTACTGTTTGGTTGAGAGGCATTGTATGCAGTAGTAAGGACAAAAGAAAACATCTCTTTGTGTATACAAGAAAGTCATCTAGAAAAATATAGATCAATGTATTTGGTTCATAAAAAGGGAATC
>VWZD01004424.1:170855-207941 GCA_013396695.1 Sakesphorus luctuosus
TGAAACCTGAGAAGAAAGACTCAGTCTAGACATCTACATTTTCCCCATGCATAATTTGTTTGCATGGGAATACTAATAGAGTAATAGTATGTTAGGGCATTGGCAAATACATAGTACCTAGCACATTAATAGTCTGTCCAACTTTCAGTCAGTAATATGACAAATTTCTTTGCCCCATACAAGTGAACATGAAGACATCTAACCAACAATAATGCCTCAATATTTACAAGAATAACTTATTAAAATAGAATGATATAACAGTTCTCTAAATAGTTTTACATGCCAAGTTAAATTATGCTATGCAAGTCAGAACTATTTACCTAAATATTTTTCTTCCTTTTTCTGTGGCTTCAGTGCTTCATTTTTTGCCTTTAGTGTTTTGGTTCATTGTTTGTTCTTTTTTTCTCCCATCATTAAACATTTTTATAGACTCCTTTCACAGTTCTTCAGTCTGGTTTTTCACATAACTTTTTTGTCTAAATTTATTCTACACCCCCAGTTAAGGTCATCCAGCATTTTTAGTTAGAAGATGTTGGCAGAAACATAGAAAAGGGTAACTGGTCAGTTCTGGAGAACAAATGGGTTTTTCTTTGACGCTGGGCTGGTGTGATTGGTTTTATATTTGTTTCTTTGTTTACTATTTTCAGTGGAGGGGACAAAAGAAAACATCAATGATACCATTAAATATTTGTCCCTCTTTCCGCTTTCTGCAAATGGTCAGAGTAGTCTCAGACTTTATCAAGCCAGATAGAGTGATAATTCCTCTCTTCTTGATGATGGTGACTCTTTATGGTCATGTTTATCACACGTGATAGGCTGGCAAAATCAGCTGGGGTGGATGAATCAGATAATGTCTCTCTTACCCCTCTGTAGCTCACTTCCATAATAAAAACAGCCGCCTAGGGATACTGCTCATCAGTTGATGTTTAAAACCAAGTTATTCACTTAAGCTTTCAACATTTTGCCATAATATAACAGCTTAGAGTATTCAGTTCACCTGTCTGCCTCCCCTGGAAATGACTTTAAATTTTGGGAATGCAAGTTAGTATTCTTTGGACTATTTTCCTGTTACATTACAATTAGTTTGAAAACCAATTAATGTCATGGGACATGTGAACTTTAATTTAAACACATAGTACTAAATGTATCTTAGTTTCTTCAGGAGTTACTATTCCTTCAATCTTTATTTTACAAAGGATATTTCTTTATGTACTTTTGTTCCATGAAAACCAATTGCTCATTTTGCCATCTTTCCATTTTAAGCCTTCTGCTCCTCAGGATGAATTCCATGTGAACAAGAGCATTTCTGCTATATTTTAAACCGTATGTTTCTTTAAAGAAGTAACACACTCAGTGTTGGCATGAGGGAACAGAATCTTTCGTCCTTCTACTAGTTTTCACAGCTGAGACAAGTGAAAGACAACACTAAAATATTTCTAAACGTCTTTCAGAAAAGGTGTCTGAAACAGAGATAAGAAATTTCTCTGAGGGGAAAAACAGTACCTCCATAAAGTGTTTCAAATATGTTGATGGTTTACAGTGATAGCCTCCGTTTAGCTGGTATTCTGTACTGAGTTGGTATTCCACTGAGTTTGTTACAGAGTTTCCAGGCAACCTTACCAAAAGATGGGAAAAGTCATTTTGCTATCTTGTTATCGTTCATGCAAAGGCAAGACAATTTATCTTAGTTATTTGCCAAAAACTATACCTGTCTTTTCTCACAGACTTAAAATGATACAAATCATAGATAAAAAAAAAAATCCTTAAAACAGATTTATTTTGAAAACTTCAAAATGTCTGAAATTTATAATGGCCCAATTTCTAGTAAGTTGGGCAAAGAATAGGCATTCAAATACCTTGATTGTGAAAGCAAATGCTTTTAAGAACAAACTGAAATGAAATTGCAATTTAGTTAAATCCTCAATTTCCTGGAACTCCTAAGAGCTGATTTTCACAGAGGTGCTTCAGTGTTGTTTTTACTTTGTGCCTTTCATAAACGCAAGATTTTTGTGGCATTTTTTTTCTTTTGTTTTCATAAGTCTTAATTAACGTATCTGAGATTTTCCTGGGTGAAAGAAAATAGTCTAAAACCAAGGAAATAGTCATTATATATAAAAAAAACAAAGAATGATTGACAAAACCAGAAAGTAAAAAGCAAACCATAAAGATAGACATAACCGTGACAGAAGAGTTGGAACTGAGAGTGTTGGAGTTGTTCAGGCTCCAGGGATAAGTAGCCTTCCAGTACCTACATGGGGCCTAAAAGAAAGGTGGAGAGGGACATTTTAGAAGGATGTGTAGGGATAGGACAAAAGGAAATGTCTTTAAAGTGAAATACGGTAGGTTTAGATTAGACATCAGGAAGAAATTCGTTGCTGTTAGAGTGATGAGATACTGGAGTAGGGTTCCTAGAGAAGTTGTGGATGTCCCATCCTTGTAGTGTTCAAGGCCAGGTAGAATGGGGGCTTGGAGCAACCTAGTCTAGTTGAAGGTGTCCCTGTCCTCAGCAGGAATTATCTTTAAGGTTCCTTACAACCCAAACTGTTTTATGATTCTAAATTTTTATTACTTTGGGAAATTATACATAAGAAACAGTTTCTGTCATCAGACAAAATATTAAATGTAGCTTTCAGTGGATTGATAATTCCACTAATATAGTGGAGGGGTTTTTCACGCTCCCAGGAGCAAGGCTAGGAAANCAGGGGTATTGTGGGAAGAAGAAACTTGGATCGTAGCCATCTTTTAAGGGTACAGTGTCCATGTGGAAGGTCTCATGGTCCCGATCCTGTCGTTGCATGCGCTGCCCGGGATCCCAGGCCTCAGTGTCCTCATCTGCCCGGCGCCTGTAATTCTTTCCCGGTCTGGTCTCCTCCGACATGTAGCCCTTGCTCATCTGGTAGAAAGCACATTGTAAAAGCTGCTATTGGAGCTGAGATGGAAATGAGTGTTGTTTGAAGTAGAGTGTTGAGTTAAACTGGTATAGAGATCTATATGAATGCAAGACAGATTTTTGTGAAACAGCAGCAGCTCCAATGCCTTGTGGCTGGCATGGATAGCTATCCCACTGTGAACTGCTACCCAGGTGTAGTCTGCTGCAGTTCTGGTGTGCTGTGGTGCCGGGTTGCTGCTGATATGTACACCTTCCATGCCTAGCACCAAAGAAACATGAGACTCATGAAGAAAGACAGGGTTATAATGTTCTGCTAGGAATGGACACCAGTGAGTGTCCCTGGTCTAAAAGTCATCTGTCTTTTCATATGAGAAGAAAATAGACTAAGAAAGAAGCATGCAAGTTGCTGGACATTTGAGGGAGGCAGCGAAAAAAGGGGAGAGTAAGCCCAGTACATTAAAGAACATGATTACCTGGAATGTTTGTACTCATGTGAAAAAAAATCAATAGATCTCAGTATTGGAAGTTAAGGTTAGAGAAAGAAGATTTGTTTTATGTGGAAAAGAGACATAATGGGAAATGGAAAAGTGTGATTTAAAGAGAACTAAGACATGATGTGAAGAGATAAAAAGGTAACTTTCAAATACAGTCCAAAATAAAATTCAGTCATTATATGTGATGAGAACATCCTATTCTCAGTTTTGTAAATGACCTCAAAGATCTTGGTGTGAGTCATATCAGGACAAGTAAAATTATAGAAAAGGTATGACTGTTTAGGGAAAAATTGATTGCAGAAAGAAAAAAGTTCACAAAATAGGGATGGGTTCACATCACTATGAAATATATCCATGTTGCATTCCAATAGGTTCTTTGAAATGCTTACAAAAACGATGAACATACAAGAACCAAGGTCATGATAATATAAGTGAACTGAAAGAGCATCCAGCAAAACAGAAGAGAATTAGGAGAACAATTCTTCCTGATTTATGGTCAAAATAAAAAATAGCTGCTCCTTGCTGCTCAATACAGTCAGATGATCAAAGATCAAAACCGGAAAATGTGTTGCAGAAACATGTAATGAGCGGGAGAAAAAAGTGAATAAAATTGATAGACTCTGAATGGAAGAGAACCACCATCTAGGGGAAAAAATAATGTTGCAAATAGGTGTATTACACAAAAAAGGGAGGTGAACAAGGATGACATGGCTAAGGAATACTATAAGATATGATTGACTGTGCTTTGAAGTAGGTGCAAGTATTTTATGGGTTTAGCCAGGTAGGCCTAGATTTAGGCTTTAAAACTCAGATTTGGGGCTGAAATTGTCAGCTGTTTTGAGCTGGGCTGGGCTGGCTGACAGCTGCCCTCTTCTAGCCAATGATGTTGTAGGCCATACCATCTTACATCATCTCAATAGGAGTAAAATCCAGTGTGTGGGTGTGGCTTAGTCAGTTCCACCATGGCTGAGGTGCAGAGGAGACACCGTGCTGTCCCAGGAGGGATGGAGAGGCCCAAGCCCACAGCACCAGCTCACCATCATGTTATCTTAGGGAAGTAAAATGTTTGTTCTTAGTTCTTCTCTTTGCTTAAGTTTGTCTTTGGGGAATTGACTTTTTGTTTAGAATGATTTGTAGTCAGAATGGTAAAATCTGTGCTTATTGGGGAGTGGGAAGTTATATATAACTTGTGTAAGTGTGTGTTATATTGTAGTTTTCTTTTAATTTTCTCTTTTCTGTATAAATACATGTAGTTAGTTTCAGAAGAAACCTGGTTTGGAAGTTTTTTTTCCCTCTCCTTCTTCTTCCCTTTTCCCTTGGCTGGTTGGGGGGAGGAGGAACCTTTTCTCTGTTCTTGGGCAGTTGGCATTTTGCCAACTCAACCCAAGACAAAGTAAAAGTAATGAAAGGATAAAGGGTTATCAGAAAAGATATGAAAAAACCCCAGCCTATGAACAAATCATCTTCCATTTTCTCACTTCACTTTTAAACAAATGACAGCAAGTATTAAATACCTCTTTAAAAGGAAATACACAAGTGACTTAGAACTGTGATTGTGTTAGTCCATGCAGACTCAGTATAATTATCTTATGGTTATGACTGCTATTAAAGAACACATTAATCAAAGAAGATTAAACAAAAGGTGTGGAGTACTAGAAAGGTGAGAGGTGTGGAAATATGTTATTAAACTCTATAATTGAATGGTCAGAAAGAAGAGAAAAAAGCAAAAACAATCTTGTTGTTTACTATGTGAGTATAATTATGGACATAGAAGGGCAAGGAGTGTGGATATGGTGTAAGTATTACTTGCTTTGTTAGAAGGCAATGAAAATTGAATAAATAAATTAAGAACTGATTTTACTTATGCTTACTGTAATCCTATAATGAATCAAAGGATGACTGAAATCAGGAAGAACGGCTGTGTTATTTGATTTCAAGAAATATTTACCCATGTAAAATAGATGAGAATTAAACGTCAAAATTTTAAAATCTAGTAAAAAACAACGCAATGGAAACTTTGAATCATACTAGCTATTAAGAGAATATTATGAGTGGTGTTGTTCATCTTCATACTAACTTCAACATGAATTTTTCTTTTCTAGTCTAACTTCAAGCTTTTCAAAATTCTTTATTGTGTGCTTTGAATAAAACCTTCCCCTTAATGAAAAGCAGTTTTTAAGTAAATTCTTTTTGGAATGCTAGTTCTAAAATCAAGATGAAAAAGAGCACAGTATATGTTACTAGTTATTTCAGCATGAATTTTACCTCGTGAAAATAAATGTCATGTTTTCCGCATTTGATCAGACCAGTCAGTTAATGCACACTGTCTATTTTGATCATAACCAAGTTGGACTGCCAAAGTGAAGAGCATCACCAAATGAATTAACATATGAAAGCAGAGATTAAAGTGCATGTTCTATCGAGTCTGTTGGCATGATTTTTTATTTTACAGACTAAAAAAGTAGACCTATCAAAATCAAACTTCACTGTTGGTTTGTAGGTGGTTTTTTTCATTCCTCGAATTAAAAGTGTGCCTTCTGACACGTGCATGGCTGTGTTGCATTCTGCTAGTCATCTCAGAAAAACATCCAAGTTATATCATCTTGCAGCATATGAATAATTCTCTTTTGTTATGTTTTGGGTATGGAATAAAAGGTGTAAGTGGAGCTTTTATATGTCATGAAACTATATTTCATATATATGTATGAATAGTACCAATTATTGGATCCAATATGAAGTATTACACTCCTTAATAAGTACTGCATTATCTCACAAGTTTTGAGCTCTGAGTTTTTTTCTTGGGTTGTTTTTTGTTTGTTTTGTTTTTTAAATATAATTTTATTTTGTTAACAGGAGACCTATTATATTTGTGTTTTTCTTAGTAGTTTGTACTGAATAAACAGAATAGTCCATATGTAATTGAAAGCTATCATGATATAGCTACATCAAGAAAGGATCTGAATTATGGAGCTCCATTACGATGCTGAGAGAAAGTTTACACTGTGCTTTCCATACTCGGTCTGGAGAGATGTATAAAAATTAACAGTGCATGCTATTTAATTTTCAAGTCTCTCTCTCTCTGTAAGTTTTTTCCTCTAATTCAACGGAAATAGGCCTTAGCAAGAGATTTCTAGGAAAAATTAAACTGATAAATATGGGCACACAGCTATTTGAAGTTTTATTCCAGTGACTATAATTTGTGGGAAGTGTTGGAGTTCTATCATGAAGATCTTACGATGAGTAAATAGTTTAATTTGATAAAGTGACTTGTGCACAAACTATTAAAAATATCTTTAAGTGCTGAATAAAACAGCTGAGCTTAAATAATAACACATAAAGGAGATATAAAAATCATTCATAAATATAAGATGCAGAAAGAAAAAATAAAACAGACTCCTAACAATGGAGTTTGTGCAGGCACTGATATGAGAATGAATTCTCTAGCTAATTTGCAGTAGAAGGTAAAATTTGCTATATGTGCCAGATAAGGCAAACAAAGACCTAATTATTTTCTAAGAGGATCTTCCATTCAGTTTTTGAGCTATATATCTGATACACTGATCTTTGTATTAAAACAGTAGTTATACTGCATCTTTGGTCATCATTGGAGGTAAATATGAAAAAGCTAAGATTAAAAATAGTACGATTCCCTCTTCTGTTGTCAAGAGAAGTTACTTTATAGTGTAGCAATACAAAGTGTAAAATCTTAAGAGATTTATTCTTAGTACTATAGAGCAAGAAAGGGATCTCTGCACATGCACATTTAAATGCTCAACACGAAGACAAGCTTGTGAATATGCCATGAAGAAGATGATTTAATGAGCTCAAATATATATATGTGTGTATAATTAAAGAGCTGTCATCTGGTTTGTTTGTTTGTAGTTTGTTATGAAAAGTATATTGTGATTCTGTGAAAGAACAGCTGAGTGCTTCATGCTTTCTCTCAGTAGATGAAATTCCCCCAGTAGCAGAGGGGGCTCGCTCTGAGTGTGCTTGCAGAAGAGAAGCTTTGGGGGTGGAAAAGGCCAAGCAGGAAAGCTGATCTAATATTTAAGGAATAAGAGAGCAGAAAGCCTAGAGAGGGTACAGTCAAGTTGCAAAGCTGGTGGAAAGAAAAAAACATTCTAAAGCCCCAGATGAATTACAAACTGCAGTAACTGAGCATTAGAACTTGGAACAAAAGTTTAGAAAAGGACCTGCTCTGCCAGGATACAATAACTCGTGTGAGATCTTTTTACAATTGTTCTTTCTCTTATTTTTCTCAGAAAATGGATTTTCTACAAAAAAAAAAGAAAATTTATTATAGTCCAAGAAAAATTGGTATTTGGATGTAGGGGCCATTTCTGATACTTGAGAATGTTCGTTTTAAAAAGGATCTATTGGCAGAGCAACCTTTCAGCTTTGACCCACTGTACTGAATTTGGCTGGGATAGTCTTAAATTTCTTCGTAGCGGATCCTGTGGTGTTATGTTGTAGATTTTTGACCAAAACAATGTTGATCACACAAGGACATTTTAGTTATTGCTGAACTGTGCTTACACAGCATCAAGGTCTTGGCTTATCATGTTGCCCATCCCAGCAAATCAGCTGGGGATGTGCAAGAATTTGTGAGGGGACACGGGGAACAGAGATGACCCCAACCAATGAGAGGGATATTTCATAACAAATAAAGGGGATATTCCATACCATATAGCATCATACTCAGTGATAAAAGCCAGTGGAAAGAAGGAGGAAGGCACCACATTCAGGGTTATGGTGTTTGTCTTCCCATGTAACCATTAGGCATGGTGTAGCCATGCTTTACTGGAGATGGCTGAACACCTGCCTGCCAAAGTAGCCAATGAATTCCTTCATCTGCTTTGTCTACATGCACAGCTTTTGTTGTAGCTATTAAACTGTCTTCATCTTAACCTGCAGATTTTCTTACTTTTACTCTTTTCATTCTCTCCCCTGTTCCACTGCAGGGGAGAGACGGAGGGTGTGGGGTGCCATGGAAGAGGGAGCAGCTCTGGGGGCCTTCCCTAACCGCTCAAGTTAAACAACACCCACTTAGGGTCATGCAAATTATGTGAGCTATTCATCTTAGTATTTACCTGACATAATACAATGATGCAACAGGTGACTATTTCAGATTAAATCTTTAAGTAGACAGCTTTCATAACCCAAAATTATTAATTGGGAACAGCTTGTTCATAATAAATAGCCTTTTAGCCTCTTACAGACCCAAAATATGTGGAGAAGGAACGCAAGGTTAATAGATTTAATTTGTATCAGACCTGTACCAAACAAGATTCATTTACTTTGCTCTGCTTCTCTTCCTTTTGACAAAAATGGAAATTGATGTGAATACTTTGCCTCACAGACAAATTTAGTCGTAGATGTTGATATATATTTATTTGCAAAGATGCTACCATATGTCTTTACATAAACAGTATGAAAAACACATTTGTTAGGTGGGTGGGGTTGTTAATTACATTAAGTGGCAAGCATTTGTATTCAAACATGGGCTTTACCTTTCTAAATGCAGTACTTGCTAAGAAATACTTTAATATTTTTTCAGAAATCATGAATTCTAGTGATGTATTCTACTGAAGGTTGATATAAAAATGGATTGCTAACTTTTGTTTCCTTGGTATCTTTTTTTAGGATTTATTTATACCTGTGGTGGAACTTTAAAAGGACTTAATGGCACTATAGAAAGCCCTGGCTTCCCATATGGATATCCAAATGGTGCAAACTGTACATGGGTTATAATAGCAGAAGAAAGAAACAGAATACAGATCGTCTTTCAATCTTTTGCTCTAGAAGAAGAATATGATTATTTGTCATTATATGATGGGCATCCTCATCCTGCAAACTTTAGGACAAGGTAAAGAAGAAATATTATTAAAATTTAATTCATACTAATATCTTAAAAATATATAAGACTATATTTAAAGCTAGTGTTTTTAAATTATGGATTCTTCGCTATTTAGTCTTTAAGGTGTACTTTAATTAATCACAAGTGCCAAAATCTAGATCATGTGCTTCAATTCTAGTTAACTTAAGTGCTGAAATTAATCTAGCCCTCATAAAAGTTGTCTCAACAAAATGTAATTAATTAAGAAGCATATGAGCATGGATAAATTAATGTAAAGTGAGTATGAGGTTGTGAAGGTCTCAGTTTGTAGCAGTGAAACTTTTGTAATCTTTCCAACAGGAAGCTTTTGATCAAGAAAATATGTGGAAGATAGACTAGGGTTTGGGTTTTTTTTTATAATTGTATATGAGCATCTACAAAAAAGAGATTACAACAGTGAAAAAATCAGTTTCAAATATCAAGAATATGATAGGTCATAGAGTATTTCTGAGTCTATTTCAGAATCATGGCTCAGATTTTCAGTTCTGGAAGTCTGCAGCTTAAAGAATAGATAATAATTCAGCAATGGCAACAGATATATTAGTCATGCATTTGCTAGTTATATTTAATATCATCTATTTTGACTTCTCTAGGTCAATTTGTCACCTGCCTAGGCTTCTGTAAGGCCTTTGGCATGGCCCCACACAACATCCTTGTTGTTAAATATGAGATTTGTATTTGATGGATTGACTATTTGATGGATAGCTCAGTGGCTACAGGGCCACATCCAATGAGTTGCAGTCAACAGCTTAAAGTCCAAATAGAGATCAGCAAGTGATATCCCTCAGGGACTCTCCATTGGGACCAAGACTGTTCAATATCTTTGTTAATGGTATGGACAGTGGAATGGAGTGCAGCCTCAGCAAGTTTGCAGGTGACACCAAGTTGAATGGTGCAGTTGATTTGCTTAAGGAAGGCGGTGCCATCCAGGACATTGACAGTGGGCCCAGGAGAAGCTCATGAAGTTCAGTGAGTCCAAGTGTAACATCCTACATCTGAGTCTGGTCAATTCTCAGTGCCGATACAGTCTTCAGAATGAATGGATTGCAAGTAGTCTTGCAGAGATGGACTTAGGTCTATTAGTGGATAAAAAATTGGACATGAACTGGCAGTGTGAAATTGCAGCTCAGAAAGCCAACTATATCCTGGGCTGCAGCAAAAGAGGCATGACCAGTAAGCTGAGGGGAGCTGATTCTTCCCCTCTGCTTTGCTTTTGACCCCACCTGGACAACTGTGCCCAGCTCTGAGGCTCCCAGCACAAGAAATGCATTCACTTGTTGGAACAGGTTCAAATAAGTCCACTGAAATGACCAGAAATCTGGTGCACCTCTCCAATGAAGAAAGGCTGAAAGAGCTGGAGTTCAGGCAGGAGAACAGAAGGCTCCAGGGAGACCATATTGTGACCTTTCAATACTTAAAGGGGACTTAGAAGAAAGATGGAGAGAGACTTTTTGCCAGGGCCCCTAATGACAGGACAAGGGCCAATGGTTTTAAACTGAAAAGAGAGTAGATGAGGACTTGAGCACCTTCCTCACAAAGACAGGCTGAGAAAGTTGGGGCCGCTCAGCCTGGATAAGAGAAGGTTGTGTGGAGACCTGTAGAGGGCCTATAGGGGACCCGGAAAGGGACTCTTCTTTCGTAACTAGTGATAGGACAAGGGGGAATGGGTTCCAATTGAAAGAGGGAATATTTAGGTTAGATATTAGGAAGAAAAAAATTACTGTGAGGGTGATGAGATACTGGAACAGGTTTTCCAGGACCTTGCGGATGCCGCAACCCTGACAGTATCCAAAGCCAATTGGATAAGGCCTTGAGCAACCCAGACTAGTGGGAGGTGTCCCTGCCCATGGCAGGGGGTTTGGGACTAGATGATCTTTAAGGTCCCTTCCAATCCCCTAACATTCTATGATTAAGATTAGATATGAGGAAGAAATTCCTTATGAAGAGAGTGGTAAGATACTGGAACAGATTGCTCAGGAAAGCCTTTGTTTTGAGTAACCTGACAGAGTAAAAGATGTCTCTGTCCATGATGGTGGATTTGGAACTAGATCATCTTCCAAAGCAAACCATTCCATGATTTTATCAGTCTAGGATCCTGTGACAAAGAATGTAATACCTGTTCCTAATTAGGGAACATCCAGTTTCATTTTACTTTGCATAATGCTGCTCAAATAAAGGGATGTCTTTTTATAATATTAAATGGTAAGTGTTGATTCACTGATAAAGATCATTTTTTTTAACCATTGGGTAATAATCCATCATCTGTTCACTAAAAGGAGAATGTAGCTTGGTACTAGAAAGAAAGAAAATTCTTCATCTCAAATCTGTGCAGGATGTGAATTCCGTTTGTGAAATGGTTAACAGTCAGCAGATACGGAGAAAGGCATCTCTAATGAATTTCTGTGTATTCTGTGTTCCCATTTCTGTTTCCCTTTTCATGAATGTTTATATGCAATTCTGATATTAGCTGCAGGAAAGAAGAAACCCGTAGAAAAAAGATTCGAGTTTTCTTTCAAAAACACAAGAGAAAACAATATCATGTATTTTGTCTCCTTTCTGTCCACTCCACAAAAGATAAAATTGAGATTTTCTCAAATGTAGGAGCCCAAAAGGGCCCTCATTGGAAGTCAAGTCTTCTGTTGTGAGTCCAATCCAAATTCTAATCTTAAGGAGTATGTGAACAGTGTTCTGCACAAATGCAAAAGAATGAAGCAATTATTACAGTTAGGAACCAAAAGTCCTTACTGAGTTCCAATTGTAATGAGTATCAGGGAAAACAGGTAAAAGAAATTAGGAGGATGGAAGGAAGTGGAATGTAATATCTTACAAAGGCAGAATTATTCTTCTTTTTGTCTTGTTCAAGCTGATGAAAAGGTTAATACGTGTTTGTGTGCACCTGCAAATTCATACATATATATGTATATGTATCTGGACACATACATATGTATATACCTATATTCATTTGTTGATATAAATGTGCAGGATTCTTTTAAAATTAAACTAATCCTGCAATGCTGGAGCTTTGGGATTTATTTTTTTTAAAGGTCAATATCTTGAGGAAACTTGTCATGCTTAAAATTTTCCTAAATTGTGTATTTAGGATACCATTACATTCTGGTGAAGAACAGTATAAGGAGTTCTGTGGAAGAGAGTGGAATAAGTCAGCACTTAAAAAGGAAAAGACGATTAAGCCTCAATATAGGTCTTTAAATAGACTATTTTTGCAAGACTTACAGGATTTTGCCGGAGTGTGGGTGCAGGAAAAGAATAGTACACATTTGTGTGAGTGGAGAATTGGATTTTAAATTAAGAAAGCATGAGAGTGAAATTATGCAAGCTTTACTAAATCTTTCCTGGTAATGTTTATTTTCTCAGATTGCTGTAGCAAGTAGTGTGGTGATGTTTCCTAGAGTTTTCTTTTTACAAAAAGTTTTTATTTAAACAAGCAAAGTTTTATTGAGGTACAGTTGCTCGTGAAAACTATTCTAGTTTGACAGTGGGTTTTGTCATTTTACTTAGTGACATTAATGAAGGTGTAATCAGCTTACACTTATCACGCTCTCTTTAATTTTGTAACAGACAAAAATATTTTCAGGGGACTGCACATGTACTTGAAAAATGTATAACTGGACAGCTAAAAAACTGTCTCAGATAGACAAGGTCACTTTTTTTTTTTTTACTTCAATATTATGAAATAAGTTGTGTATGAATTAAAATGATTTTACAATTTGACTGTTTATGAAGCTCATGGCCCCTGACTCCATCCTCATCCAGTTTTGTACATCTTTGTTTAATTGGTCTCCTCAGAATTGAATCTCGTTGAAATTGCAGTCATTGACTGTCTTCAGTGAATGCTCAACAGCCCTAACTGATTTAGATGGCACTTAAATGTCAGCTAAACAATAACAAATAACATGTCAGATATGTCCATTATGGAAAGTGTAGAGTCAGTATTACACTTGCCTCTTTGTGTATCTCTGTATACTTGATTTAGTATCTTTGCCTCAATCTGTAAATAGAGAAATTATAAAATAGTTTAAAGCTGTGAACTATATGCAAAAAAAAAAATCTTTCCATAAATCATATTTGTAATTACCTACAAAAAAATCTGTTTGCAGAAAAATAGTATTACTTCCTGTATTTGAAGTGAGTTATCACCAAAATTTCATGCTTAGGAGTCTTTCTGGGTCATGCTGTAGACACTGTCTATTTTTAGGGTTTTCTTGTTGCCCTCTCTATGCATATTTGTGATTTTTGTGTACCCTTTCTTTCACCTTTCTATAACTAGCTCCCCTCAAAATAAAACTCCCCCAAACCCACAAAATAAAAAAAAAAACCAAACAAACAAACCCAAAATAATAACAAAGAAAATCCCCAAACAAACAAACAAAAATAAACAAACCAAATGAAACCAACCAACAAACGAACCCCAACTAACCAAACAAAAACCCCTAGGATTGGATTTTCCATGAATACTGTCAAATTGCAACTTTGTATAGACCCTGTTTTGGAAAGTAGCTAATACTTCCAACTGCTATTCTGAATGAAAATGTTATGTTTCCAGATAAAAACCTTGTTCCATTTTTCCAAAATTTCTGTCTTTCACATTCTTTTTTGAGGGGTATAGATGAATCATTTCAGCCAAGCTGATAATACATTTTCATTTCTCTGGGTGCCCAGCTTGAGAAACAAGTTTTGTTTGAACTAGTGATGAGAAATCCTATGCTTTATTAAAATTAGCAGAAGGTATGTTTAAACCAATAAAACATCACATAAATCAACTACTTTGCAAAAGCCAATTAGAGTGATCTGGTGATACCTCTTGCATGTTATGAAAATATTTTTAGCATAATTTTTAAATAATTCACTGTGGTAGCCACTGCCTTATCTTAGGGAGGGGCAGGGAAAGAACTGCTTTACATAGGGCACGAGTCAGGAATTGAGAAGACCCTGCACAGGCTGTGCTCTTGCTTTTCTTTAGCTGCTTGTGGTTAATTTTCTCTTAGGAACTTTGAAAGGAAGGAAGCTTTAAACATTCTGAGTGTTTAAAAGGGGAGTTAATACTTTTAATCTCTTGTACTTAAGCAAGATAAATCATCCTTTCATCTGTGCTCCCTGCTGAGGCCACCAAGAATCAAATGCACAGGTTACCTGATCAGTGCTGCTGAGCTGCATATGAGAAATGAACTGAAGGCATCCACCGCCTTCTCTCTGTTGATGAATTGCTCTCCTAAAACATCTGACTTCCTAATTATACCTACATTTTTAACATTTACTCCCCTTGAAGAGAAAAAACATTTTCAGTAGATTAATAAGTGGTTCTTTAAAAAATTTCAGGATGCTCCTAATGCTAAATATAATTTGGTATTGTATCCTCACTCTAGTACTTCCAAAGGTTTGAATTTGGTGCTAAATGAACAGACTAATATTGACTATAAAATTAAATAACTTTCTTTGATGTGACTAATTAACATCAGAGAAAAAAATGGGCATACAGTGGCAGGTTGGTGAGTTGGCTCTGGGTTGAGGCTATTCTAACTGTAAAGGGCATGGAAAAACATTGGGCAGGTCCAAACAAGGAGCCAGCCTGGCTTCTCTGACCATGCCATAGGAATGGGACCTCCTTCAGCGGTCTAGAGGACCACAGAAGGAGCAAAATGAACTTTCTCCAACTGGTGAGGAAACACCCATGTGGATGGGTTTAGTACCCTGCTGTCACTCCATCACTGCCTGGTCCTGGCCTGATAACATTGTCAGATGCCTGTCTCTCTATCATAAATATGAAAACGTTAGCAAACATTGTCGTTTGGCTTGAAACCAGTCACAAATTTAAGGTACACTTTCTCTGAATAATTTAATTTTTTTGATTTTAGAGTGTTGAAATCATAGAATTATCCATCCTTTTCTCTACATCTAAAATTTTATTGAAAAACATTCCGGGCATTTGAGAAATTAAAACAAAACCCCTAAACCAACAAAATACAAAGTAAAAACAATGCTTTAGTAATTTTATGTTCTTACTTAAAAAAGGAATAGCAAAAAAGTAAAATATTAACAATTCCAAGTTTTAACAGAGGAAGAATGTATTTCTGGAAGACTAGATTTTGCCTGTAAAACTTCCAATTTTTGATGTGAATGAATTATAATCTACATCTTACATTGCTAAATTGTCAGAATTATCTTACAGTAATGTTACAGTGAAAGAAGGCTAGCAAAAGAATGAGTATGGCACTAGGAGAAACTTCCACTGCCCTCATTTAATAGCTCTGCTTGCTTTTGCATTTCTTATTCTAACTATGCTGCATATGTGTTTCTCCTTTTAACTGACAGCAGTCTGTGTCAGTCATGAAGCTATTCTGCTAACATTAGTGCAGCCTCCAGCTTGATATGTCAACTAAGGCCAACCTGGTAGCTACAGTAATCTTTTCTTTTCTGACTTAGACCTTTCTTTCTCTTGGTCCTTTGGAATTCATCCATATGTCCTTGTGAGCATTTATATGTAGGTTACATCTCTTACTATTTCAGAGATAAACTCCTTAGCTTAGGGGGTTTTGGAAGCTATTATGATATTATTATTTTTATAATTGCTATTTTAATATAGCAATAGTGCTTCAATCTTTCTCATATTGATCCTCATAAGCCCCACATTTTCACATTGCTTTTGCCTCTTTCTTCCTCCACTCCTGCTATGTCAGGGTGTGGTGGTTTTAAGAACAGCTGGGAATTAAACTCCAAATAAGCCACTCTTCTTCCTCTGCCCCTTCTGGTAAAGGAGGGGCAAAAGTAGAGACTATGGGTTGAGACAGCAATTTACTGAAAACATAGAGCAATAGAATAAGAAACTCATAACATCTATAATTATTATTTATAATTATTAATTAATTATTATAATAATAACAGCAAAAGTAGATGAAAAGAGAAGGTGTTTTACCCAGAAAAAGGTGTTCACCACTGGGATCAAAACCAAGATGGTGTACTGTCCCCCTGTATTGTGTCCACATGGCTTCCCCAGACAGAGATATGATGGTGACCATTCCCAAGCACCATGCCATAATGTAGTGCATGTAGTGCAGGGTGCCCTGACCTCATCTCAATGTCTTGTCTGGGCAAAATGCTACAAGGCTGTATTGATTCTCCTTTCTGAATCCAGGTTGTATGTAGCTCAATTTTACTTCATACATGTGTATCCCTTTGTTCTTTAGAACTTATTTCTCATTTGAACAATTCCTTCTTTACTTAAACCATACAAAAAATCCTTTCTGAATATGTTATCACTTCATTTAGATTATTGCCATTTCAAGTGGCACTTGGAGTATCTAACTCCAAGTTATTTCTGTACCTTTCATCTTCTAATATAATAGTTGCTCAAGTCAGCAGAGAGAAGGAATAAAGAAAAAAATATGAGCTCTCTGAGGTCCTAGATTAAATCAGACAGAGACAAATCTCCTTGACTATTATAAAGTCAAGGAGGCTTTAAGACATGTCTGAGTGCAATATTTGCAGTCATTTAGATCTTCATTCACAACTAACCTTGACAACTGAAACTTAAAAAGCTTCTATTTTCACTCTCCTGTTTAAGTAATTTTGCATACTGATATAGAACAGGAGTTGTTGATAGGGAAAGAATGGACTGTTTGCTGAACCACAAAACTTTTGATTGTCAACCTTTGATTTTTTTTCAGCTCAGACTTTTTATTATGCCCTAAGTACAGCATTTTTATTCTCTCATCACTATTCACTTTCTGTCACAATTGTCAGCTAGAGAAAATACTATGAGCTGATTAGGATCAAATTAAGGATTCACCACTTTGGAAACACCTTCGAACCTCTTATCACAGAGTCACTGACTTTTATTTCAGCTGCTCCACTGCTCTCTAGATTTCTCCATTATTTGCATAGAAAGAGAAGAAAGGAAGGATTTTCACTTGAGAATTTAGGGAACAGTGAACAAAACCAAACAGGTTGGCACTCTTCCTTACAAAAAAGGAGAAAATAAAAAAAATATAACTGCTAGACAAACACCAATGAAGAGATAAAGGTACAGAAAACAACAAGAACAAAGACCAATGCAGATGAAGGAGGGTACCACGGCAATTAAAAAAGAAAGAAGGTGCTGTGAACCAACAGTCAAAGTAGAAGATTATGAGACAGATAACAGAACTGAATGAATCTTAATAAGAAAATTTTCACTGTATGAACAAAGAAATAAATACAGCAAAGATATGAACAGAATATATGTAGAATGTTGAACTAAAAATCAGTAGAGACACGCAGCAACAAATATGGCAAAATTTGTAGATAAGAGTAACAGATAGTTCAAATAAAGGCAACAGAATGTAATATAATGGTAAATGTAATGGTATATAGATATTCAGTTCTGAGATCGATTCTGAGTAAACAAGATATTTGAATGGAGATTTTTTTTTTTAATTTGAGAGGTTTGCTTTGTGAAATAATGCATTGAATGAATAAAATATTTTGGCATTGTGCTTATAAATGCAAAGCTGAAAAAACATAATTGTTGCATACTCTTGCGAATCTTTTGCTATGATGTTAAATGTCTAGATACTCATTGAGAGAAAGGTAGATTGTTAAAACTGATAGAAGAATATGCTTGCCCAAACAAGGGGAGACTAGTCTCCTGAATTTATGCTTACATTACTGCAAAGAAGACCAATTTTTGCAGGTTAGCTAAAAATAGTTAGCTATCAAGGAAATCCGAAGTTAAATGGCAAGGTCTTAAAAACAAAACCAAACCCAAACCAAACCATGCCAAACTAAATCAAACCCAACCAACCAAGTAAAGTTTTGGCAATTATTTGAAGGTGGAGGTAACTTTCTTCTGAATGATCTTAGGAAGAGACTTTCCTGTTATCAGCCTTCCATAGGATATCTTTCTCCGAACTGGATTTCAGTCTGGCTACTTTGAAGTAGCCGATGCATATAGGACTAGCCTGTTTACTTCTCATGTAATGCAAGAAAAAGCTCTTATACAGTTTCTGAGATTTATTATCTGCTTTGGAAAAGCTGGTAACTCGCTTTAGCTGTTAACTATCTCCATATGAAGGGTGCACATACCAGTTTTATAGGGAGATGAGTGTGGTGATGTCTAGGGTTGAGCTGGCAAAACACTAACTGTCCAAGACAGAGAGAAAAGGTTCCCCCTCCCCACCACCAGCCAAGGGAAAAAGAGGGAGAGGAAAAAAACCTCCAAACTAGGTTTATGTTGAAACTAACTACATGTATTTATACAGAAAAGAGAAAATTAAGAGAAAATTACAGTATAACACACACTTACGCAAGTTAGGTATAACAACCATTTTCTACTTCCTACCAAAACCAGAATCTATCATTCTGGATCTATAAGCACCCCAAAAGACAGCCAGCAAGAAACAGAAAGTATAACAACACAATATTTCTACTTTCTGAACTCAAATAAAAGGCAAGTAGCGGCAGCAGCAGGAGCAGGGCCTAGCACAGCAAAACAACTCTAGCACGTCCTGCTTGGAAGTAACTAAGCCACTCCCACACACTGGCTCTTATCCCTTTTGAGATGATGTCATAATATGGTATGGATACCATACTATTGGCTAGAAGAAGTCAGCTGTTAGCTAGGTCAGCTCAGCTCAAGTCAGCTGACAGTTCCAGGCCTAGTCTGAACTTTAAAGCCTAAATTTAGGCCTACCTGGCTAAACCTATAACAGGTGATTTCTGAGAATTTTACTTATTAATTTTTCTTTGTATGGCTAAATTGCTTTATGGGATTTGAAACAGCCTAGGAAGAAAAGTTGATTTTTGTTGTGAAGGCCACTTACATATGATGAACTTAAGTGACACTGTAACACAGCATGCCAGCACAGTCTGTGGCCATTAGTCTTCCACCTATGCTTCCATTATAAGAAGGAAAAGAATGATAGTTCACAATAATAGTCTTGTCCCAGAAAGTTACAGTCTATGGGAAAGGCTCTTTCTATTACAGGGGGTTTTAACTGTTAGACCTGTTCACATGACAGATAGGTAACTCTTAAACCAGTTATTCAATTCACCTTCTTTTGTTGCAGTTGACAGTATCAATAAACAGACCTCATAAAGTTGATAATTGAATCAGAATGTGTCTGGAACAACCATATACTATTACTACACTAAACCCTGAACGTTTAGTTCCTACATGAATACACATTTCTATTATTTTTGAAGAAAGACATGATCCTTCTCATTTAACTGGTATGTCTGCAGAAAGCAAAAAAAAATGGATATGAGTTTTTGTGTGAATATATGTATTTCTGTATGTGTATTTACATGTACACCAATTAGATTGAAGTAATGAACAGGCATAAGGCTTGAGCTAGACAAGTTTTCCCTCTGTCTTTCAAATATTTGTCTTGTGACTGTGGTTACCTTTTTCTGAAAAGTGACTCCTATAGATTCATTGCATAGTTGGAAGTGAATATTTTATCACCCAACTTATTTACCTAAGAGCAAGTTAATGTCAATAATATATTAAAAATCCCTGAATATGTTGATATGGGTAAGTGACTTTTCCTATTGAAAAATACTCAAAACAATTGGGAAAAAAAAAGGAAAAAAAAAGGAAAAAAAAAGGAAAAAAAAAGGCAAAACCCCCTCAGAGATTCTAAATGTTAGTAGCATAAAAAAAAAAAAATCTGTAAATCTGTTTCAGTTCTTCTGTAATCAGTGCAAGTCTAGGATCTAAATAAAGCAACATGGACAGTTATGCAGAATGTCTTTTTTATTAGGATTTACAAATTCAGTTATGAATTTATACAATTTTCTTACATGGTCCAATATGCTTCCATTTTTGCATTATAAAACATATATAATACATCTTCTTTTCAAGGTGTGTGGGAAACTTAGCTTGTGTACACCTATGACATCTGTACAAACAACTGAAGTAATTTTGCTAGTTAAGTTCTGCTGCTGTATAATATAAAACAGTGTGCAGAGACAAGTATGTATTTTGTCCAGTTTTAAACATTTTTAGAAGTTTTTTAAGATAAAATAGATTTGCTTTTCTTGCTGACAGTTTAAAGTCACTTTCTGTCTATCTACCATACTAAAACTATATAAGTAGACTAAGTTTTAACTAAGATTTTCTAATACTATAAAAAAGCAATCTTGCCTTGGACAAATGCTGTTTATTCTTAACTATGCTCTGAAAGAAACCAATAAAAACTTCTAGTGTTAAAGCCTGCAGATGGACATTTCTCTAACACATTTTTACAAGGTGATTAAAATTGTTGATGAGAAAGCTTCTCTAGAGTAACCAGCATCTATCCACAAGAATGGAGCTCATATTTTTTCAGAAGGATATTTGGTGTTGCTGAAATAGAATTGAGGCATAGCACATATATATATATATAAAATCTTTAATATATGTCTTTTTTTTTACACCAATTTCTAAGGAAAAAAAAAAAGCGAGAGGAATGAGAGGAGATAGATGCTGTAAAGGGCATAGCAGACCCATGTACACTCCCAAATAGAAACGTACATTCACCAAAATGACAACATCCTGAGTGATGACAACAGCTGTACTTTTAGGCTATTTTGAACTTTAAGTTTTTATATACTGCAGTATTTCAGTTGTCACTTGGAAAGTAGCTGTTAATAAATTGCGAAAGGATTTGTACTGTTTGAAGGAAATAGTAATTATATTTATTTTCTATGTGATTTCAAGTAAATATAAGAATTGCAAATATATTTAAATATGCAATTGAAAAAATACTTAAAAATGTAAAAATGTCACAAAAAAGGAAAATAGAAAAATCGAATGAACCTCTTGAATGGGCAAAATACAGACCTCAGAGATATGAAAAATAACATTATTCATTATTCAAATGAGTTAAAGAGTTTTCTTTCCCCAAAACAAAGGCTACAGGAAGTATTATTACAAGGTACTTTGTTTCCTTATATAAACAATATGGACAAGTCTCATTTACAGGATTGTATTATAAATTTTATAAGATATTATAAGGTTACAGATGAGGCACAAAGTCAAAATCAAGATAGCTCTCTTTTCTGAAGTGGAAAATAATGGATTGGACTAGGGTTTTGCATGAAAAATAAATACTGAGTTTATTCGTAGCATCCTCTTTTCATAATCTTGCTTTTACTATTGAACTATTTTCTGCAATTTATATGTTATTTCATTCAATTCCATTCCACACTTCTCAGTGAAATTGTTTTATCCACCTCTGTTCTACCTTTCTCAGACCGCCCTAATTAATCATCATCTCATAATTTTCTTTTTTAACTTAACTATTTCCTATTTTCAGTTCTATCAGAACTTTTTTAGAACATCAATTGTTATTTTACGATTTCACTGAATTACTAAAATTAAAAAAATCACAAAAATTCCTCAACTCCAAGTTTCTATTTGTGTCCTAGTTTTTGCACCTGTAATTAGCACTATTCCTTGGGTTTTGGGTGAAGAAGGTTTAATCTTTCTGTATCTAAGGTTTTCTTCATGATTGTCCGGGGAAATTAAGCCTGGTTTGTTCTTTTGTTTGTTCATTGTTTTTTGGGGTTTTTTGTTGTTTGTTTTTTTTTTTTTTTCCCAGAGCACTATTAGACATTGTTTTCTTGTTGTTTGGAACTGCGCTAGGTTATTGATCAACATGCTGCAATACCAGCTTTCATTATTATGCTAATGTGATCCAGATTTATATGGCAGTGGTTCTTAACACTGATTTATGTGGTGCAGCTGGAAGAACTTTTTAACTGATACTAAGCCATGAAGAAGCCACACCAAAACTAGGAGTTACGCTGGGGGTTTTTTTTACAGTTATAACCTTCATCAAACAAACACATTTATTTATTTTGGTTGGTTGGTTTTTAATAAAATATATGTTTGCTTAAACAAAGGTACAGAGCAGAATCAAGTTTGAATGTTCAAAAAAATCTGTTCACTGTATGCCCTGTTAACTGGATTGTGTCCAAAGAATAATTTTGAATTGGTTTCACACTTTGGATTATATGACTCAGTGGTTTCAAGAAGTTATATTTAGGATTTTTATAAAACCCATATCCAAATACTGCAAGGACAATGGAAATATCTCAAACTTCCTCCATAGGCCTTTTGTTTTATGGTCTTCATCAGTTACAGTAGTAAAAAATAACAACTCTAACTTTTTATATTGTTATGAAATGTGGGTTGCTCACTTACTCTTTTTTTTGGTAAGACACCCTTTTTGCATGAATGATTATTTCACTTTAGCGTCTTATTTATTCCACCATCTGGTTCTGTTAATGTTGGTCAAAGTGGCTCTGATATGGGATCCAGATAACACAGACTAACCTATTTTTGATGATTGCAAAATAGACCATCTTGTACTTGTATTTCTATTATAAATTTATTTTTATTTTAACCTACTCCCACTTATTAAAAGGTACACACTGTCTTGGGTTGAGCTGGCAAAATGCCAACTGTCCGAGACAGAGTGAAAAGGGAAGGAGAGGGAGAGGGAAGAAAAACTCTAAACCAGGTTTATGCTGAAACTAACTACATGTATTTATACAGAAAAGAGAAAATTAAAAGAAAACTACAATATAACACACTCTTACACAAGTTTTATATAACAAGAAATAACCCCCCACTCTTCAATTAATATGAAGTATATTACTCTAGATTTATAAGCACTCTAAAAGACACTTAGCAAGAAACAGAAAGAGTGACAACAAAATATTTCTACTTCCCTGAACTGAAACAAAATGCAAGCAGCGGCAACAGCAAGAGCAAGGCCCACTCTAACACGGCAGCAGCTGCAGCACGTTCGGCTCGCACCTCGGCCATGGCAGAACTGACTAAGCCACACCCACACACTGGATTTTACTCCTTTTGAGATGATGTAGTATGGTATGGAATACAATATTACTGGCTAGAAGAAGTCAGCTGTTAGCTAGCCCAGCCCAGCTCAAGTCAGCTGACAATTCCAGGCCTAATATGATCTTTAAAGCCTAAATTTAGGCCCACCTGGCTAAACTATAACACACACTAACTCCAGACCTGGTAGACCTATAACTATTTAGGGATTAACACTTTATATGTGCATAGCTATAATGCAATCCTAAACAGAGAGGCAAAACTAGTGGCATTTTCTTACCTGGTTTCAGCAAAAATAACAATCTTTTAAAATTTCTTTTTAAAGAATCATTGTGGTACATCTTTGTTAATTTGGAAAAGATTTCTTCTTTGTTGGACCTGTTATTGGAAGATTATAAAAAGTGGAGGTTAGAATAAGGTACCTGACACTCTTCTGTTTTGTTATACAGGATTAAAAATGTTTCATAAACCAAAAATTCCTCAGATAATCAGTATTTTTTAATTTTCATTCCATATCATAGGAGATATTTGAAGAGAGCAGTCAATTCATGTGAAAAATTATACTTAGTTATTGAAACATTTTTTAGGAAATATGAAACTTAATTCTACTCTGGAGAGTATTCCTTCTTCCTAGAAAGTATTCTCCCTTTAATTTTGTGGGGATGGAAGTGGTAAAGGCTTCACATGCATTTTGAAGAGGAAGGAGAAAAACTCAAAAAGAAGTCCAAATTTTTAATTTTTTTTTTTTCCCCTTGGAAGTGGGACCTCATCTTCTATCTTAAACTCAAGTATGGTTTCCTTAAAAAATGCTTATTTTTTTCCTGCTTAAAGTTTTGCTATGGTATCTCATATGTAATATTCAATATGGAATTAATTACTTACCTTCTATGAGACTGAAAATTACAGGTTTACATTATTTATGCATATATAGTATATACACTGTGCTTATGTAATAGATATATTAATTTAGAACCCTTTAATTTTCTAGGTTTGTAAAGATTATTATAGGGTCTCATTTATGTTTTGATGGGATAAATAGCACCTCAAGCATCACAGCTTTTTTCCAAGATCTGTCTGTTTCAGAATTTCCGAATTGTAAATGTAAAATCTTTTCAATTATATCCTGGTTTTCTTCTCCATTTTGCACTTAGGTTTTTTTATCTATTTTGTTGTTTCTGTAGCCAACCCACTCCCAAGGGCATTTCAGAATTGAGAGCTTAATTTCTCCCTGGAGTTGTCAAAGATAATATACTTATTGATACTTCTTTCTCTACTGTAAGGGATTTAGGCTCTACCTTGAAGCACCATATGCTCCAAACCCTAAGAAGAAAGATAGCCATATCCCATGGGGAGGAGGGACACCTTACTCTAGCGTCCTCTGGACTTCCTCTTTTGCCCTTTTCTGCATACTCTGTCTATATTTTCATATTTTCTCCTTTAAAGTAAACAGGGGCCTGGGAGAAAAGTACATTATTTTTGACTCAGAGTGAAAGTTTCCTGGAAGAAAAGGAATGAAATAAAGTCCATGGTGGTTTTTTTTTTTGTTTTGTATGTTGGGGTTTTGTTGTGTGTTTGTTTTGTTGCTTGTTGTTTTGTGTGGTTGAGTTTTGGGGTTTTTTTTGGTGGAGGGGCAGGGGGAGTTGGTTGTTTTGGTGGGGGTTTGGTTGATTTATTTTTGTTTCCTTTGTTTTGTTTTAGCTGTTGCAGTCAGTTTTCCAGCTAATCTAGCTGGTCAGTTGGAAGGTTTTATTCTATTTGTTGCAGTTCCTCAATGTTATAAGACTGAGTTTTTCATATTAAAACCATAGATTCTGAAATACATGCAGATACTTTTTCCTCCTTCACTTGCCCTGCTACTACAACTTTATATCTGTACCAGAACAGAAATAACATGTGTAGTGATAATGTCACAAGCCTTTTGCTCATGGATGAATTCCAAAACTATACAGAATATTTAGTGTAAGTTGAAGCTGTTCTGGAAGTTCCTGGCACCCACGATGGTGATAAGCAAAATATGGCATCTCTCCTTTCCATATTGTGCTATTTTCACACATTAAGGCAAAGTTACAAAAGATAGTCCAACTCATCTAAAAGCTTGTTGTCACTCACAGAAGCAAATCTGTCTCCCATGTTCCTCTGAATTTGGCAGTATTATCCTTCCCTTTTTTCCAGTGGCTCTGGCACTCAGGCATATCACTTTGTGAAAATGCTTCCCTTTGATAACTAAAATGACTTGAGTTTATTTTTAAAGCACTAGCTCTTCGAGGTGGTTAAATGAGTTCACAGAGAAGTGTGCAAATCACTAGAATCAGTGTGAAGTCAGTGTCAGAACTCTGGGAAAACTGGAAGAGGAAGGTTCCTCTCCTTTGGTGTTTTGAAAGCTCCAAGATCTGCTAAAAAGCTCTGTACATCTTTACCCAGATTTAGGAAGAGGAGGACAATAAACTATATCGTCACAATGTTCTAGCTGCTTTGGGCTAAAAATAAGTACTGTTTATTTTGTATTTTTTCTTCATTCTAGTGCCATTAAGGACTAGGATGCTTTCAAGTGCTCCAAAAATTATTGTTTTGATACGTTTTGCCCAGATCAGTTTTTCCTTCCAAGAAGGAGGCAAATCCACACCCTATAGATTTTTAAAGACTATTTATATGATAGTGCAATGTCTGGTTCTTCTTACCTTTCACTTGAAGTTCTTCTTGATATTTTTATATNTGAATATATATAAATATATATATATAAATAAATAGAAATATAGAAATAAATATAAATGTATAAATAAATATATAAATATATATAAATTTTAGGAGTTACTCCTATTCATATTTCAATTGGAATGCTCTTAAGGAAGCCTTTACATTTCATACTTTCTTCCTGAATCAATGGGTAATTCCTTCCTTGGAAGGAAAATTGAAAGACCAAAGATCAGGTGAACTTTACTAGGATCTTGAAGTTCACTTTTGCAATACTCTCTGCTGCAATTCAACATCTTTAATTACTTCTCAACATGTACACATGAATGCACACAAGCACACTCAAAAACTTAAACCCTGAAGAGACTCAAACTTAATTACCTAATATTCAGTAAAGAAGTGTTATCCCTTTCTAATACACGTCTGAGATTTAAAAAATGTTTGTTCTGAAGTGGTAAGAAAGAACATTAGAGGTTGTATTCAGTTGACCTTGGCTGGCTGGCTGGCTACCAGATGCCCATCAGCCAGACCATCACTCCCCTTCAACAACAGAACAGAAAATAAGGTGAAAAAGCCCTTGGGTCAATNCTACAACTTTATATCTGTACCAGAACAGAAATAACATGTGTAGTGATAATGTCACAAGCCTTTTGCTCATGGATGAATTCCAAAACTATACAGAATATTTAGTGTAAGTTGAAGCTGTTCTGGAAGTTCCTGGCACCCACGATGGTGATAAGCAAAATATGGCATCTCTCCTTTCCATATTGTGCTATTTTCACACATTAAGGCAAAGTTACAAAAGATAGTCCAACTCATCTAAAAGCTTGTTGTCACTCACAGAAGCAAATCTGTCTCCCATGTTCCTCTGAATTTGGCAGTATTATCCTTCCCTTTTTTCCAGTGGCTCTGGCACTCAGGCATATCACTTTGTGAAAATGCTTCCCTTTGATAACTAAAATGACTTGAGTTTATTTTTAAAGCACTAGCTCTTCGAGGTGGTTAAATGAGTTCACAGAGAAGTGTGCAAATCACTAGAATCAGTGTGAAGTCAGTGTCAGAACTCTGGGAAAACTGGAAGAGGAAGGTTCCTCTCCTTTGGTGTTTTGAAAGCTCCAAGATCTGCTAAAAAGCTCTGTACATCTTTACCCAGATTTAGGAAGAGGAGGACAATAAACTATATCGTCACAATGTTCTAGCTGCTTTGGGCTAAAAATAAGTACTGTTTATTTTGTATTTTTTCTTCATTCTAGTGCCATTAAGGACTAGGATGCTTTCAAGTGCTCCAAAAATTATTGTTTTGATACGTTTTGCCCAGATCAGTTTTTCCTTCCAAGAAGGAGGCAAATCCACACCCTATAGATTTTTAAAGACTATTTATATGATAGTGCAATGTCTGGTTCTTCTTACCTTTCACTTGAAGTTCTTCTTGATATTTTTATATATCAAAGTATATTGACTGCTATAGGAAAGATAATTATTTATAAAGTATATTTTATTTCTGATTCTAAAAACAATCGGAGACTTGTATAATAAAAGTTTCACACTAGTAATGGATGATGGCAGTTTTTAGAAACATGTTTTGCAAAGAATATAATGATGACACCAGAACCTGATAAGTACTTGATTGTTTAGTTCAAAGCAGCTGTTCAATTAAAAATGTTCAGCCATGACCTATGATCATTATTTTAAAATAAAAGATTGCGTGAACAGTTTTGCATTTTGACATGGAAAAATTATCATTTGACAAAAATAAATTAGTTCATAAATCAAATGTCAATTTTTAAATGAATTGTTGTAGATATTTTAAGATATTTTTATACCATTTTCATTGAAAGTAAAACTTGAATAGTCAGCCACTTCTCAGTCTAGTTTGCTTTTTTTAATAGACTATTAAGACAAATTCTGTTTACTTATTTTAAATTGATTGAATATAAATATATATATAAATATAAATAAATAGAAATATAGAAATAAANTCACTCCCCTTCAACAACAGAACAGAAAATAAGGTGAAAAAGCCCTTGGGTCAATGTAAAGACAATGAGATCACTTACCATATTACTGTCTTGGTATCAGCTGGGATAGAATTAATTATTCCAGCCAAAGCCAGGACATAATCACAGGCAAAAATGATTGCATTTGGGGAAAATTAATTAATTAATTGCCAATTAAAAAGAATATGTTGGTGAGAAACAAAGACATGAGCTGACCCATCTTCCCTCCATCCCCACCACCTTCTTCTCAGGCTCAACTTCACTCTGTTTATCTCTCTACCTTCCTCTTCCTCAAGCAGCACGAAGGAGATGGGGAATGTAAAATTGCTACCTCCTTTTTCATCAGGCTTTTCCCTATTCCAGCCTGAGTCCTCTAGGGGCTGCAATTACTTCACGGGATATCTGAAGTATCTACTCTTGTGTGGGGTCATTTCCAGGCTACAGGGTAGATACATGCTCTTACACAGCTTTCCATGGGCTGCAGGGGAATCTCTGCTACCTTGCATGGTTGCATAGGTGGGTGCATAGCACATGGATGTGAGAAAAGGCCACAACATCAAAGAGTGGATGGGAATTAGTTTTACTCTGGCAGTTAATAAAGCAGTCAGAACTATATAATCATGGTAATATTGTTGATGTTATCCATCAGATTAGATATAAAACTCAAATCTTCAGAAACTTAAATTCATATGTAGGATGTAAATATTAATCTTTTGCTCTAAGAAACATTCATGTGTATGAATTTTATTTTTTTAAATTTTTTTTCTCTTTTTTTTCATTCTTCTATCTAGCCAAGGGGAAAAAAAACCCAACAAAATAAACCTCAGAAAACCCACCCCAAGTGTATACTGGAAACTAAGAATGCGTTTGTGTGAATGTAGAATCATAGAATCATTATGCGTTTGTGTGAATGTAGAATCACAGAATCATTATGTTCCCTTGGATCCTATTGTTGCTCACCACAGAGATCAGTGCCTGCCCCTCTTACCCTCACAAGGAAGTTGTAATTGCAGTGAGGTCCCTCCGCAGACTTCTCCAGGCTGAACAGACCAAGTGGCCTCAGCTGCTCCTCATACTGCTTCCCCTCGAGGCCCTTTCCCATCTTCATTGCCCTCTTTTGGACACTCAGCTTTATATTTTTCTTATATTGTGGTACCCAAAACTGCGCATGGTCCTTGAGGTAAGGCTGCACCAGTGCAGAGCAGTGCAGGACAATCACCTCCCTTGACTGACCAGTAATGAAGTGCTTGATGCACTTTGTACATCTGCTGGATGTAGAAATAGTCTTGTAAGATCAGTACAAGGAATAAATAATTAAACACTAACAAAGGTTTTATAGCCTTTTTTATGTGGGAATCAGTTTACTTTCACTGCTGTGATGATAAAGAATAAAACTCATAATGAGTTCTAAAATGAAATTTATCTCTCACCATAAGTTTTGCGCATTGACGTGTTAAACATCATACTTCTCAACTTTGGCAACCTCTCTATTTCCTAAGTATTGTCCTCTCAGATTTGATTTTTTTTTCCCCTCCCATCAACTAGAGGTTCTGGAGACACTATATTGTGGCCTCTCAGTACTTAAGAGGGGCTTATAAAAAGGTGGAGGCAGATTTTAGTAGGGGCTGTAGTGATAGGACAGAGGTTAATGGTTTTAAACTAAAGGGGATAGATCCAGACTAGATATAACAAAGAACTTTTTTACAGGGACAGTGATGAAACAGTGGACTAGATTGCTTGGGAAGGTGGTAGACGCACCATCCCTGAAATTATTCAAGGTCAGATTGAATGGGGCTCTGAACAGCCTCACCTGGTTGACTATGTCTCTGTGAGGGACTTGGGCTTAAAGGTGCCTTACAACTCAAAGCTTTCTATGATTATATTTAAATTAAGGACTGTGAAAAAGAACTGTCTCTCTAGAGAGATTAGGGCTTTTAAAACAAGCCTGAATCCTGGTATCTTATTCTCTGGACCTGTTCTTTGACTGGGAGAACAGCACTTTCTGACTTTGGTGCATGCCATGAGAGTATGTTAGAATTGCAAAGTCCTCCGTCCTGTGGTATTTGTGATAATTTAGAAATGTTACTTGTTTAGGAGACAGAAGCTATTATGATATAGAATAATTTGAACTTGGCATAATATGTCTTATGGACTGTTAAGATTTGGATGTGACTGCTCAGAGGTGCTAGTCCAGCTACCTCCTTGTAAGTTTTCAGCGTTTAATTGCATAGAGCCCTGAACAACCTGGTCTTACCTCAGAGCTGCCCCTGCTTTGTTTGAGCAAGAGGCTGGAATAGTGACCTCCCGAGATCCCTTTCAACCTGATTTATCCTGTTATCTTGTGCTGTGGAATGAATATTTTTAGATATCCAAACAATCTTCTTACAGTAACTTTTACATGTATTTTTCTTATTTTAAATATGAAAAAAAATTCTATGTATTTATTTGGGAAAATTAATGTAATTTTGGTAAACTGCATGGAAAAACTGTAACAGGAGTGAAAAAACTCACTTGTGGCATTCATGCTACTTCACAGTAGATCCTGATAGGATAAAAGATGCTAAAATGATAGAGCTGCAACTCAAGCATTAGGCTGTGGGATTTGATATACAAACCCAATAGCATGTGATACACTTTAAACTGAATGACCTGTATGCCTTTGTGTATGAAATAAGACGTATTCAGTTTCCAAGAAAGAGAAGAAGCATTGGTTATTATGTTCTGGACCACTTTAAAGGTGTATGGCCTTATTCAAAAGCAAAGATATATGTAATTAATAGTTATATGTAAGTTTATTTTTAAAAATAATTTATTTAATTACTCTTTCATATTCTTAAAAACACTGATGATGTTTAAATAATACATTAATGACGTAGAAGACACTTATTTTATCAAAGGTCTGGGTGGTAAAATGCATAAGTTTTAAAAGCATATTACCTTGCCTTTCCTAGCTTTTTTGTTGACTACCACTTATGGCTGACTGCTACTGCTACTTAAATAGTTTTCAGAGCTTTTGAAACTTTCTGCTGGTACATGCTGTTTGCTGTTCAGTGATCAGAGATGCTGTTGTAGCTTAACCCCACCTGGCCACTAAGACCCACACAGACGCTCCCTTGTTCCCTCCCTAGTGAGAAGGGGAAGAGAAATGAAAGGGTAAAAGTACGTTGAGATAAGAACAGTTTACCAGGAAAAACAATAGCTGCACATGCAAGCAAAGCAAAATAAGAAATTCACTGCTTCCCATGGGCAGGCAGGTGTTCAACCATCTCCAGGAGAGCAGAGCTCTGTCACATGTAATGGTGACTTGGGAAGAAAAACATCACTCCAAACATCTCCCCTTCCTTCTTCTTCCCCAGCTTCATATAACGAGCATGGTGCCAAGTGGTGTGGGATATCTTTTCGGTCATTTGGGGTCAGCTGTCCTGGCTGTGTTTCCTCCCAACTCCATATTTTCCCCCAGCCCCCTCACCAATGAGATAGCACAGGAAGCAGCAAAATCTTGGCTCTGTGTGAGCTCTGTTCAGTAGTAGGAAAAACATCCTTGTATTATCAACACTGTTTTCAGCACAAATACAAAACTCAGCCCCATATTAGTCACTGAGAAGAGAATTAACTCTACCTAAGTCAAAATCAGAACAGATGCTTACATGTCTGATGAATTATTATGAAAGAGACATAGGCAAAAAAGACCACAGAACAGACTGAAAGAGAAACAGATGCCAGATTTTATATTTCCATGGAAGAGGTCAACCAACACTATGACAATCAAAATATGAAATGTCAAATTAGATACACTGAACATTTAAAATCCAATCCTCAGAACCAACTATTTTATGAATGCAAGACAATAACAAAATTATGTCTAGAAAAAATACTGGAGAAGCCTGTTACTTTAGTCAGTTAGATGCTGATCATAAGAAATTCAGTAGTAAATTGCATGAGAAGATCATGCTTTTATCTTGGAAAATACAAGTAAGCAATCCCTTCTGCTGAGGCCTTTTTTATTTCCCTTATTTTTTAGTTGTATTGGTAATAATTAGAGCTAATGGGGAAATGTTAAACAAATGGCAAGCAAAAGACCTGATCTCACTAAATTTGAAATTGAATCATTGTAACATCATGCTAGTCAGATGTTAAACATAATCCTCTGCTACTTAGAAAATTAATAGAAGTGTATATGAATATGAAAACACACAGACAGGAGTGTAGCAGCTAATAATGTATTCATCAGCATGTAGTCCAACAGGACCATGCCCCAGCAGTACCTTACGAAGTTTAAGATGTTTTTATTTGCCAAGTATTAAATGGTGCTGTCTGCATAAATAACAGATAACAAGTTACTGGACATAACAGCAAATGAAACAATTGGTAGAAGGATTATAGTTAGCTTAACAGGAGAAATTCCCTAGTGATGCAGCTGCATTTGTTTATGTACTGTGAATTTTAAGCATACTAGTCTCTGAAGATTATCAACTTGAAGAGGTATCGCTGAGATCAAAATTTCATCATGGAAGAAAAAAAAGTTACATTGTTCTTATAAAAAGAAAAAATATCATTAGAATTATTTTCCGTAAACAGCTAAATATGGACTAACATTTCTGTTGTCTTCAGAATGTTTAGCTTTATCTGTGGGGAAGATTCTCAATGAGGGTATAAAAAGATTGATTTTACCTACTTCTGTTTTATACTTGACATTTTGCTTATTATGCACATTCTTTTTCAGAATCCATCTTCTCTTTATGACATGAAGAATAAACAGTTATTTTGAGATCAAACTAAAAGTCACAATGGATGGGCTTTGACACTCTAATTATAGTCAAAGTTACAATAGGTTGACATGTTGTCATGTTTTACATTTTATGTTTCTGCATTATTTTATATGAATTAAGGACAAACATTTCTTACACCTTTCAGATTCCTCTAAGACTCTCCCTGTTGTAAAATTTCTCTGAACTAACCAAAAGTTTATTGAGAACATGTGAAAGACTACTATTCACTTAAAAGGTCTTTTGGTGAATCTCTCCATATACTATCTAACACAACCTAAAATATTCTGGAGGAACTGCATTTTCTTTGTAAATCACTAACATACTTCATAAAAGCTAGAATTTTGCCAACTTGAAAAAAAAAACCAAAAAAAAACCCCCACACAACAACCAACCAACCAACCAAAACCCAAGCCAAGCCAAGCCAAGCCAAAGAGCTGTTAATATACACTATTAAAAGTTATGTACTTAAAAGTGCAAACAATGCTTTATCAAGCAGCAAATATCTAAGATCTATGGTCAATGAGGAAATGCAGTCATCTTATTTATCACGTCACAACCTCAAGGAAACAATTTATCTAGGAGCACTTTTCTATGATTAATCAAGACTGCTGTACATAACTTTAACTTTTTATGAAAAGATTGCTCTATTTTGATCCTTCAGCTGGGAGCTGGTGTTTCCTTAAGGCATGGTGAGTTTAAAGTCCAGCATGCAGCTTTAAGTTTACTTGATATATGGTTTAAGGTTTATCCCAAGAATCACAGTGAAAGCAGGAAAGAAATGATTGGTCAAACTTCAGAAATTTCCAGTCAGGACTCTAAAAGATTGGGAACAACAAATCTAAAAAGATTTGTCATTTTAAAATGATGTTATAGGTAATTAAAAAAGAGAATGAAAGAAATTATAATAGACAGATTATAATTACTAAAAGGAAAACAGATTCAAGTGTTTACTGCCAGTGAGTTATTGTTTTTTGGGGTTTTTTTTGTTTGTTTGGTTTTTTTTTGGTTTTTTTCTGTGAATCTAGAGCACATGAGAGAATATAGTAATTCATAGGAGGAAGAGTCACAGTGACACACTTTGTAAATTACAGTTTTGAAAGAAAATAACTTTATTATTTTCAATCATTTGCAAAAACATTGCTATAGATTTTCATATAAATTCAAGCATTAACAATATTTCTTAGAATTTGATTATTATATTTGAATCTATGGGGACAGAGTATTCAGAAATTTCTGCATCCATAAGACAACATTTTGTTTCAGACTCCATTTGACTTCTTTCATTACTGAAAAAAATAAATAAGGATGGACACACCTGGAAACAGATATCCTTTAGTCATTTTCTTTTTGCATCAAGAAATTTTCTACACTTGCATCCTGAGTACTTAGAGACATCTGAGAACTCTAATAAAATATGTCTTATTTTGTCAAAAAGCCTTAACAAATAAAAATATAACAGTGTATATAACATTTATTATTACTAGTCTACTTGCAATATTACTAAGACTCATGCTCAATGTAACTAATTATTTTTTTAAAATCCCATTGATAATATAGTTTAAATTGTAAAAAATCTCCGTAGAATCTACCTGTTTTCACTGGTGGTGTTTTAATGCTTCTGATGTCCCTTTGGATTGTCCACTACTTTGGTGTTCTTTGGGAGGATGAAGATGGCACCACAGGGAAGTTATGGTAAACAATCAGTAGGATTAATTTTTTTGCCAAGGAGTATGACAGTGATGAAGATTTTCTTCTCACTTTTGGGTCTTCTTCGAGTAATCTAATCACATATATCAAATGCCTTTTTCTCTGGCTTCAAGGTAATCTAGATTTATGTTCTCCATTCTTATATGATCAGATAATTAGAAAATTGTTGCCACATTCATGATGCTGAAACTACTTTACAAAGCATCATAATTTTGCAGACAATTATCTAAATTGTGGATACATATTGTGTCTCCAAATGATATATCATCTTTAATTTCACCATATTTGCTACTAGAGTTTTAGTATTTGTATAGAGAATAAGTTTTTCAGTATGAACATCTAAACTTCTACGGTAGAAAAGCTGATTAAATAAAAAGATCTCTCAACTTTTTACGGCACTCCCAGAATTATCTGTAGTCTTGGACTACACATGTGTCCATTTCCTGTGGGTGTTAGGTGCCTGACAAGCTTGTAAGACACTAGCAAGAACAAAACAAACAGATTCCTTAATATGCTGTGTATGTATTTACAAATTTCTATCCCTGTTGTAGGTTTGATAACACTTTGTAGCTGAACTACATCATCTCAATTAAATACTCAGTGGAATGTCACAATTCAAAATTTATTTTTTTAAGAGTTGAGACACAAAGAATTGCATTTTCTTTTCAGACTTCTGTAGGAACTGTATTTTAGCTCCCGTGGTTTCTGGCTACACGAGCCAGTACCAGTTACTTACGGGATCTCTTTATGAGGTCATGAAACACTAAATGAGCTCATTCCAAAATCAAAAAGGAAAAGAACATGTGGACTAGGTGAATGAAAAGCCCACCCAAAACCAGAAAAAGAAAGCCTAGTATAAATTTCTTCTTTCAAAGTGGTAGATTATAAAGGAATGGTTGAAGAACCCCACATAAGATGTAGGCACAGCTAGAATCCCTGAGGGATCCTTCCTGGCATCCATCTCTCCAGAAGCACATCGATCTCATGTTGGTCCAATGTCAGGTTGACCAAATTTGTGCTGGGATTTCAAATGTATCAGTGTCTAAAACTGCAGCAGAGAATCATGTGAATAACTCCATTAGGCATTTTAAATTTGAAAAAAGTTGATACAAACAGAATGAAATACATAAACAGATTGTAAAATGGAAAAATGCTGTAGATAAAAAAACCCCTTAGTTCTATGGGAAGTTTAAATTTTAAACATTTTTAATATGCAGATGAGACAAAATTAAGAAGATGACAGCTCGTTTTGCATAAGTGTTCCACCTAAAATTTTACTTTTACCAAGGTAGTGAGTTAGACATTTAGTTGTGACTGATCTGAATAAGTGGTATATACATTATCTTACAAATATTTTGCTGCTTACCTGACATCTCTGTCCTGCAGTTATTATGTGCTTGCTATGTTCCATTTTAAATGGCAAGGGAAACTATTCTAGCTGACATTTATGATGGTTTGCAGAGTTTAACAAAGAAATGAGACTTAAGCTCTAAGGTCAATGTCCTGTTGTACCCAATGAATAATACTCACGTAGTAGGTTGTTTCAATTGTCTGAGTGAATTCCTTATAGTTATTTCTGAAAACCTTTAATATTTTACTGAGTGATATTCGCATGTGAATTTGTACTTACTAAAAATTTTGATTCATTTTAACTAAACCAAAAATAAAACCTCTGCATTTCTCCATATTAATTTAAGTGTAGCAACCAAATTAAAGAAACAAGCTGATCCTTTCTGAATAAACACAGCATAATAATATTTATAAAAGGCCCACTCCTGAAAGCTACATGGTATCAAATAGCTTCTATAATGGTCTTATTTTTCATAAGGAGCTCTGATATATATGTTCAGTTTAAAGATCCCTTACCCATCTAAGCTGTGCATATGTGCCATTTATAAAATTAAATGCTTTGGGATAACTATGTATTTATTTTCTGCTGGATATGTGTTTATATCCACAATTCTTTCAAATTATTGAGTAGCTAAATAGATACAAGGTTGACATATTGTGTGATGCAAGTTAAAGTTTTATTCAAACTATTAGTTTTGTGTTACATTAGGTCAGCTTATTTTCAAGTGTTGATACCAATGGATGAATGTATTTATGGGTTACTAACCAAGCTATTGGGAAAATTGCACTGATATTGACTATCAAAGAATTATGCATATGCCTGTTTGGGAGATGTAATTATTTTTTTACTTTGTTTTATTGCTGGAACAAAAATATATTCTCATAGTCAAATAAAATGCATTTCCCAAATCCTAAATATTCTGTAAATAATTCTTCATCTTTTCAAATTAACATAAATTCTTTAATCTAATCTTGGCTTAGTGACTTCATTCCTAAAGATGACGATTAAAAAAAAGACTACGTCCCTAGGTATAGACACTGCTGATTTGCTACATATAAATATGTGTTTATATGCCTCTTTAGGGGCCATTGTTTTTTTTGTTCAGATTTTTAAATTTTCTGATTATGTGATGTGAATTCTGTCATCGTTTGACTTTCACACCTGTCATGATTGCAACCAATGGCATACATTGGCTATGTTATTGTGGTGGGATATTTTTGTTTTGATTTGTTTTGTTTTCCAAAGATTCCTTAAGAAAAAAAATCTGTAGAATATCCATTAATTTAGAGTATTAGTTAAGGACACCAAGTAGATAGTCAACAAAGAACAACATAAAACCTTTTAGGATCCCCACAGCAAATAAGTCTCATGGTAATTTACTGGTACACTACCTAGAACTCATCTAAAGGGATCTTAAAATTAAAAATAAGTAAAACATTAAATGAATG